>CABHPP010126709.1:27128-53701 GCA_902168425.1 Peromyscus attwateri | reverse complement strand
TTGCCACTTCATAAGTGTAATTTTGCTACTGTTATGAATCTTAATGTAAATATCTGTGTTTTCTGAAGGTCTTAGGCAAGCCCTGTGAAAGGGTTGTTTGACCCCCAAAGGGGTTACAACCTGCAGGTTGAGAATTGACACATTAAAACAACCTACCAAAAGAATGTTACAGTCCTAAAAGATATACAATTGAAACAACCTACCAAAAGAATGTTACAGTCCTAAACAGATATACAACAAACATAAGAAGAGCACTTGAACTCATAAAAGAAATACTATTAGATCTTAAGACCATTGATGAACCACAACACAGTGACAGTGGGTGATTTCAATACCTGTCATTGATAGACAGGTCATTCAGAAATTCTGAAGACAAAAGACATCGTAAGTCAAAATGGACCCAAGAGATATCTACAGAACATTCCACTCAAACACTAAAGAATACACATTCTTCTCAACAGCCAATAGAACTTTCTGGAAAACCTACCACATATTAGGACATAAAGCAAGTTTCACCAAATACAAGAAAATTGAAATCACATCCTGCATTCTATCTGACCACAATGGAATGAAGCTGGATATTAACAGCAATAGAAACAACAGAGAATACACAAATTAAACATCACAATTCTGAATGGTAATTGGGTCAAGGAAGAAATAAAAAAGGAAATTTTAAAAATTTTATAATTGAATGAAAACACAACATATCAAAAATCTATGGGATACAATGAAGGTGGTCAAAAGAGGAAGCTTTATAGCAGTAAGTGCCAACATCAAAAAAAATTTTAGAGATGTCAAATTAATAACTTAACAGTGTACCTGAAGGCCTTTTAAAAATAAGAACAAACAACATCTGGAAAGATATGATTAAAATCAGGGCTGAAATCAATAAAATATAAAAGAAAAATGCACCAAGAATCAATGCAAATGAAAAAAAACACAAAGAAGCAATGTAATAAAGAGATGGTTCTTTGTAACGATTATTAAGTTTGACAAACTTTTAGCCAAACTGAGGGGTGGGAGAGAGAGAGAGAGAGAGAGAGAGAGAGAGAGAGAGAGAGAATCCAAATTAATAAAATTTAGAGATGGAAAGGGAAACATTACAACAGACACTGAGAGAGCCATAAAGACATAGTTTATAAAGTTTACACATACAAATTTAAAGTTTACACATACATATTTAAAGTTTACAACTTTCCACCAAACCATAAAATTGAAAAGAAATGAGTGAATTTCTAGACATACACAGACCTACCAAAGTTAAAACAAGATGAAATCAATAATTTAGATAGACCTATAACATCCAATGACAGAAGGTAGAAGAAGATAGATGATAGAACAAGAAAAGGATGTTCATTCCCCTTAAGTGGTTCAAGTCTTAGCTGTAGCGCCCCCCTCGTCCAGCAAGGAAGACACGACACCGAGCTCTTCTCCTTGCAATTTAATCAGGCCTTTGAACTGTATTCTGACTTCTAAAAGATCCCCTCCTTCTGAAGGAATCCCCGGGCCAAGCCTCTCCCGGCCTTATATAGGCTCTGGGCAGCCAACCCCAGGTCGCCACGTGGGCATTGCCCAACAGGCTCAAGCATGCGTAAGCAAGCCACACATTCTGCTACAGCCTCACCTGGAGCTGTTTAACACGAGGAGCGCTCGCCGTCGGGATGGCGGAAGGCGGTAACCAGCGCCACCTGTAAGGTGTGGCTACACGCAGCTCCCTACACTTAGCTAGAGCAATTAGACAATTGAGGAAGATAAGGGAGGTATAAACAGGAAAGGAAGAAACCAAAGTATCCTTAGTTCAGATGATGTGGCTTTATACATGTGCTGAATAGTTTAGCTTGTGTTGAGTTGACATAAGTCACTGAGAGGAGGGAAACTAAATTTTAAAAATGCCTCTATAAGATCAGGCTGTAGGCAATCCTGTAGGGCATTTTCTTAATTAGTGATTGATAGGGAGGTCCCAGCCCATTGTGAGTGGTCCCATCCCTAGATTGTTAATCCTAGGTTCTATAAGAAAATAGGCTGAGCAAGCCATGAGGAACAATCCAGTAAGCAGCAACCCTTCATGGCCTCTGTATCACCTCCTGTCTCCAGGATCCTGCCCTCGCTACTTTTGATGAACTGTTATTTGGAACTGTGAAAGGAATAAACCCTTTCTTCTTCAAGTTGCTTTTGGCCATACTGATTTTGGCCATAGAAACTATAAGACAATACATAAAAGACCCTAAAGAATACAACAAAAAAAAAAATGCCTACCGTGGAAAATACATTTGAATTTATAGGCACAGGAAAGGACTTTCTAAGCAAGACCCCAGTAATGCAGGCATTAAGATTAACAACAGATAATTGAAATGCCATAGAGCTAAAAATCTTCTGTACAGAAAAGGACACTATCATTTGAGTGAAGAGCCAGCCTAAAGAATGGAAAAAAATATTTACCAGCTACCCATCTGACAGAGGAGCATCTAAAAGATCTAAAGAAATAAGCACCAAGAATACAAACAACTCAATTAAAAACTGGAGCATGGATCCAAACAGAACGTTCTCAAAAGATGAAACACAAATGGCTGAGAAATATTTAACAACATCACTGGACATCAACATTTTTTTTATCATTATCATTGGACACCAGGAAAATGAAAATAAAAGTTACTATGAGATTTCATCTTATTATAGTCATAGTGTTTTTGATCTTAGCCAAATGATGACAAATGCTGGTGTGGATATGGGCAAAGCAGGGCACTTATTCGCTGCTGGTAGGAGTGCAAACTGGGAAAGCCACTACAGATCAGTTTGAAGGTTACTAAGAGAGCTCAACATTGATAAACCTCATGATCCAGCTATACCACATTTGGTATGTAACCTAAAGTCTGTATGTCCTGCTATAGAGATATTTGCTCATTCATGTTCATTGCTGCTCTATTCACAGTAGGCATACATTGGAAACAGCATCTAGATTTCCGTAAACTGATGAATCTATAATAAAAATGTACATTTACACAATGAATATTAACCAGCTGTTAAGAAAAATGAAATCATGAAAATCCCCATTAAATGGATATAACTGAAAACAATCATTCTGAGTGAGGTAACCCAAACCCAGAAAGACAAATATCCCATGTTTTCTCTCATTTGTGGATGTTAGCTTTGAGTATTTAGATATGTGTTTTTCATTTGGAGTACCCACAGAGGTCAGAAAATTAGCTAGGAGGTGTAGGGGGGATGGAGGTTTCAAGAGAGGAAGATGAAGCTTTCAAGAGAAAGAAGATAGGCACAGATATAAAGGGGGACCAGGAATAATGGAATTGGAAAAGTTAAATGGGGTGGAGGATAGGAGGGCAGGAATACAGGCAGGAAAACTAATACTAAAGACCCTCTAAAAAGTCATATGAAAAACTACTAGCATAGAAGTTTCCTAAAATATAAACATAGACATATATACAAAGTGTTTAAATGGAGTCACCCTAAAATGGTTCAATGGTTCCCCTATTAGACACCACAGGCTAACAAATAAAAAGCCCAGTGTTAGGAATGGGTTATCTATTTTGGAGTTGTTGGCCAGTGAGGTCCCATAAACACCCCAAAGAATACAGGCTATAGCCATGTACTTAGTTACCCTTCAGGACTTGATAAATACCATATTCCTGAAGATATCAGATATTTTAGTCATGGAACACAAGGAAATCAAGCTGGTATTGACCTGCAAGCTTTATCCCTACTAGCTAGCTTTCATAGTGATGAAATATGCTATGCACACTGCCAGAGAAGAAAAGCCATCACCAATCTTATCCATCTGTGGGCCCTGCAAGCTACAACAACAACTAGCCTACAAGACATGCCCACTGGTGCAAGAGTAGTGTGAATGTCATAGTTGTAACCAATCACCTTATGCTTAGATTCAAGGCCCACTCCATAAGAAGGAACCACATGTAAAGCCATTACTGGGGGAAAGACCTGTGGCTAGACAGCTCATAGGCCCTAGGAGAGAACTTACTACTATTACTCTGCTAAAGGAACATGGTATTAAACCAGCTCCTAATGACTCATTGTTAAACCCATTGATTAGTGCATCTCTCAAATATCATTAGAGAAGTTTCTTTTTCCCCCCAGTAGTTGGTGATTAACACAGAGACCCACAACTGGTCAAGGTTCAAAGAATAAGATTATGGAGTGCTCAGTCCTAAATGAGATATTTATATCATGCCCTCTCCTCCTAAGTCTTAGGGACCATTATGGCAAAATTGGCAAAAGATTCTAAGAACCAGAGGTAGTGGATGACTACAAAAAAGCAGTATTTTGGACACAACAGGGCAATTTCATATGAACTCACAGCAGTTGTGACAGTATGTATAAGACCAGTAAAGGCTCAAGCTTGACAAAATGCCAGCATTGAGGGCAGAGGTGGTCATGAAGGTCCACGTCAAGCTGAAGAGCTATTGATAATAGATAGCTTTCAAGTGGGGTAGAGTTTTCTTTCAGGGTATGACTCCTAGTAAGTTGAACACACTCCAGTGAATGGCCATACACCCAAGAGTAAATAGGCAGCAATCATTGCCTTGGTGGATTTAAAAGAAAATGAGGACACTAAGTTGGGTAGGTATGGGTTGGGGAATAGATCTTGAAGGAGTTGAAGGGGTGAGTATGATAAAAATATAATGTATGAAATTCTGAAAAGAATTCAAGTATACATATTTAAACATGCATATATAATTATATTTAACTATATTATATATAACTATATCATATATTAATTGTATAATCATATAATTGTATTATATATTCATATTTAATTATACATGTGTGTATTATTTCTCATTGTTCTGAAAGCTGAGAAGTTCAAGATCAAAGTGCCAGCAGAGTTGGTATCTGGTGTCTGTGAACTCTTTCCTGTTTCTGAGAATAGCTGTCAATAATTTGTCCATTGTATCTAGTTAAAGATGCCATGTGTTTTTAATGGCAGGACTTCTAAAAGTCCTGCCTCTGGGAGGTACATATTGGCATTTCATTAGGAGAACTAATGACTAGAAAGGTAGTATTCCAAAATCAATGCTGCTACAGACAGGTAATTCAGTTCCTTCTGCATGGCTACAATAGCTGAGGTCAAGGTCCTAAAAGACTGGCAGCTGGCCTGTACTATATCCACAGATGAAGAAAGGGGAAGTGGGTTTGGAGGAAGAGAGGAAGACACCATGGAAATGTCCTAGGTAGAGTACAAGTATCTTATGCCTCACAGCGTCATGCCCATGCATTCCACAGTGACTAATTTTCTTTTTTTTCCTGCCCCATGCTAAGGCATAGCCAGGCCTGAAGCACAGTCAGAGTTAATCTTATCTTTTCACTCTTTATGTTCAAAGGTATGATCTAATGAGACAGTGCTGGAGGGAGAAGCCTTATGAGAGACCATCATTTGCCCAGATATTGGTGTCCTTAAACAGGATGTTAGAAGAACGAAAGGTGAGTACAATTTGATGCAGATGCTCTTTCCCTGGAATTTGTGATATGCCCGAGGTGATCATTAAAAAGTCATTGAAACAACTCAACAAGCTATTCTAAGAATAGCCTTAGGTATTACACCATAACAGATATGTTCCCTAATTTTGAGGAGATAGAATTTAGGGGGAAATAAGATTTCTCTGTAAGATATAGTCACTCACACATACACTAAAATACAACCTGCAAATAGTCTATTAGAGCTGGAAGGAATCTCAGTCATGTAGTCTGGCCCTTTAATTTTTTCGATGCAGAAACAAAGAGGTTAAGTGACTTGGCCAAGAATAAAAAGACAACGGAGTCTGACCTATAGTTTACTGTTTGGAGGGTAAGAAAGTCTATTGAAGCATTTTAAAAGGTAATTACCTGTACCATTTTAGGGGTCCACAGACAAGTCTAGGTCAGCAGGAGAGGTGAAGAATAAATATAGTCAGAGGAAAAGGAGCCTACACCAGCTGACCTTTCCAGGAGAGATCAATAAGATACTAAAGATGCTCAGAAACTAAGGCTAGAGGGAGCAGGGAATCTTATTCAGAAGCCACAGGATGCATTTCAGAAAAAAACATCATCAAATACACAGAGGGATTGAGAACAGAAGGTGTCCCCCCAGCTATGAAAGATAAATCAAAGCCAGGGCACTAGTCTACCTGCCCCGGCAGAGGCAGAAGTGGTGCAGTGTGGACCTGATCCTTTCTTGTTCTTTCAGACATATGTGAATACCACACTTTATGAGAAGTTTACCTATGCAGGAATCGACTGCTCTGCCGAAGAAGCAGCCTAGAGCAGAACTCTTCGTTTTCACTTGCCATTTGCCCTTCCCTGGCAAGAGAGCGCCTTGATACCGTCACGACCCTCTGCCAAGAGATGTGATATAGAAGTGTACATATCGTGCTGTGTGTTTGGGACCCTCAGTGGAAAGCCTGTGTGGATCTGTAGTGTGTTCTGACTCTAACATGACTGTATATACTGCTCGGAGGAAGAATGTGCTGAGATCAGAATGCCTGTTTGTGCTTTCATATAATATATTTTTCTAAAAACACGGATTGCACAAGAAGGTATGAGTGCAAATACTGTAATGCAGGGTTTGTTATTGTCCTAGGTGTTTTTGATATTTACCTTTATAATTGAATGCTATAAAAATGTTTTGCTGTGTACACATAAAATACTGTTAGTAAGTCTAACAATTCCCTTGACAGCCCAAGAAGAAAAGCGAGGGGAATTTATGAATTATATCAGAATGTGCGTTACTACCCAAGAGGCTGAAAAGAGGGGTCTCTCAATTTTACCCCTCACCTACAGAAGCCAGTTCATTTGGTCATGTGACAGTTTGTCCTGTGTTTTTACACACACATGTCGTTCCAAAATGTTAACATCTAAAAACTTTCTTAGGAGACTAAGAACCTTTAGAGAGATATAAGTAAGGTCAATAAACTGGTGGCACGTTACTTTTCGTCTCTTTAGTAATCTGTTGTATATTCTAAGAAGTAAAATTAGGAATTTAGGAGCGATGTGTGGCATTTGTGACATGGAGTTACTATCCCCACACGTATCGCACACTGTCGTATCCCTACATGTATTACACATTGTAAAGGTCTGTAGTTTTGATCATTTGTGAATTTACTGTTGGTGCAGTAGCCACCAACTGCATTGGTTCCTCCTGTAGGTGAATAAATGTCTCATCCACCCACATCCTGTCCAGGAGTGTATCTCATAGGAATTGGAAGTATGGTTTTAGAAGATGTCTTAAGAGTCATGGAGTTAGTGAGTGTATGACCCAGGGCAGCAGTGCACAGCCTACAGGGCCAGTAAACTCTACACCTCTACCTCTTAATTCATTCTCTTGCCTTAGGGGAGTAGACCTCCAATTATTGTTTCACACTGATATATACATACATAGTTCCACCTTCCTACTTTATTTTATTTTATTTTATTTTGGTTTTTCGAGACAGGGTTTCTCTGTGTAGCCTTGGCTGTTCTGGAACTCACTCTGTAGACCAGGCTGGCTACGAACTCACAGAAATCTGCTTGCCTCTGCCTTCTGAGTGCTGGGATTAAAAGCATGTACCACCACCGTCTGGCCTTCCTACTTTCTTAATCTCAGAAATGAACAGGCTATTCAATGTACCCCAAATACATCAGTTTTCAAACAGCATATTCAAGGGTATACAAAGCACAGGAGCAAGGATGCCACCAGCATATAGTTTACTTAACTAAATGGAAACTTGAATTTTAAAAAAATGTGAGAACACCAAGATGGTGAAGTAGGTGCTCAGCCTTCATCCCTCCACAGAAACACAAACACAGACAGCTGTTGATGAACCAAAAGCAGGCCAGAGAAGAATCAAGGACACATTAAAGAACCTGCAGCAGCATAATGGAGAAAAGCCCAGAATATCCCCATGAAGAGCATTTCAGATCACTGGGGTGGACAGAAGATACTATTCTTAGCAGCCATGTGTCAGGAACCACTTTAGACCCCAGCAACCAATTCTGCAGAAAATACCAGCATGTCTTGCCACCAAGAGAAAGGAGGAAAGCAAGCGACCGATTGATTTTTTTTTTTAGCACTGTAGAGAAAGGTACTCCAAACTCTCTCAAACCTAGACCCTCAGCTGCTTTCCAGGGCTCCACACTCCTGTCCTGGGCTCCATGCCTATACTAATCTCAGTCACCACAGCAAGGAAGTTCAGATGCCAGGCCCTGAATTTAAGCCCCCAAACAAGCCGCCCCTCACACAGTTCAGCCACCATGGAGTACTCAGCCCCATCCTGATCCCAGAGCTGCTATTGGCACACACATCATTCTTACTCCCTGGCCATATCCAAGGCACTCATTGCTCAAAAACAATGTGGCACCATGAGTGTCTATGCCCTAGGCACCAGTGACACTGGTTCTCCAATGCTAGCGTGATGGGCCGTGCAAATATGCCTGAGTTTCGGGCCTCAGTTATATGAATGTCTTATAGGCACCACTCATCAGATACCACTGCAGCTGCAAAATAGCACACAAAGCAGGCCTGGTGCCGAAGGGATCCACTGAGCCCCAGCTTCACCCATAGGAGGGAAAGAAGCCAAACATTAGCAGGCATTGCCACCGAAGACCCCAGCAACCTTCTCCCACATTGTAGATGTTCACGTTAGTGGTGGGAACCCTTGTGATTTTCCTCAGTGCCAACTTCAGCTGCCAGACCAATGCCAACAGTACATAGTAGCACATTTACTGATGTTAGAAATTCTGTGTCCCATTCACCAAGTACCCCTGCTACCTCTTGCAGGGAATGTCTTTCCGCAGCAAGCCAGATACATAAAGTCTGCAAAAGGTGTCTCTTCCACTAAATACTGACATCATAAGCAATAAGAAACATGAAAAACCAAGGAAACAAAACATTAATAAAGGAACACAATTTCCTTGTAGCTCATTCCAAAGAAATATATGTATTCCCTAGCAGAGAATTCAAAATGATACTTCAAATTTCGAGAAAACATGGAAAAACAATGCAAAATTGGAAAGCAGAAATGTAGGACATAAACATATACATGTATGTGTCTAACTCTGGAATCGAAATACACAGTGAATGAACTGTGAATTCAAAGAGAGGACACCACCAGCAGAATAGTTTCATCAGAAGGAATCTGATTTTAAAATACATTATTTGAAAATATACAATCAGAAGTCAAGAGAATGAAAAGAAACTAAGGAAACTTCAGGGTCTTCCCTCTCATCCTCCATTCCCTGGGGACGCCACAGATCCTCCTGGGCCTTCCTCTATCACCCCTTCCAGCGGTAGCAGCTGCCAATAGTGAAAGGAACTAAATTTGGGACCTGCCAGTCACTGAAGCCTGGGAATCGGAAGGCAATCTTCATTTTCCTTCCCTCTCCTTCGTGTCCTCCAATTTCAACTTCCCAGCCTGATCCCCAGCCCTGTAGCAGACCACCTGCAGGGGCTTGTCCCCCAACCACTCTGCCTCCACTCCCTCGGGATTCCACCAACCCTCTTGGCAGACTTAGCTTTCCCGCTTCCTGTGGACCCACTCATCCCCTCCCGCTTCTACCACATCCTCATTCCTTCATGTCAGCCCCCAATAACTACAAGAACATTCTACCCAGGACGCCCAGTGGCCAAACCTAGGCCAAACTGAGAAGTACTCCCTACCAGGCAACCCACAGCCACCAAACATTCCTAAGATCTAGAGTTGGCAACAGAAACCAAGGAACGGAGCACCCACTCAACAAAGACAAGACAAGACATTAACACCTAGAATTGCAATCACCCCAGATCAGGATGCCTAGACACCAGAATAAAAACACAATTAAAAACAATCAGGCCTGTTGGCGGAGGTGTGGGTTAGCCAGCTCCCGAGTTGTGAGTGTGGGAGAGCTGTCCCCACTATTCTCTGTCAGGGAGAGATGCTTCCCCTTACCCCTCGCCCCTCACTTGCGACAGACAAAGAAGATGACTCTCCTCCTTACCAGCTGTAACATTCAGGAACGTGGACCCTGTTGGCAGAGGCCCAGGTGAGCTGGTCCCTGAGGCTGTGAGAGTGAGCCAGCTGGCCACGCCCCCCTCATCTGCCATTGTTGGTTAGGGTAGGGAAAGAAGCCCTCCTCCCTTGTCCTTGCCACCTGTGGAGGGCAAGGGAGCTGACCCTCCTTCTTACCAGCTACAGCACTCGGGAAATTGGACCCTGTACCTCGCTTGGGCAGCACAATAGAGCTGACCCTATTGATGGGGGTGAAGGTGAACCGGCCTGAGAACATGAGCATGAGAGATCTGGCCCCGCCCCTCATCTGCCGTAAGGTGGTGTGGGCAGGGAAGAAATGCCTTCTCAGTCCCTGCCCCTGGCCACCTGCGGCGGGTGGGAGAGCTGTTCCTGCCCCTCATCAGCAGCACTCAGGAGAGTGACCCCTACACTTTACCTGGGCAATACATTAGAGCTGGCCCTGAAGGTGTAGGTGTGGGAGAGTTGACCCTGAGGGTCTGAAAGCAGGAGAACTGGCCCCACCCCTTGCTCATCTCTGAAAGGGGTGAACTAGCCAGGGCAATACTGGAGAGCTCACTCTGGTGGTGAAGACCAGGAAAAGCTGGCGGGCTACAGGCCTAGAACCGGGGTAATGAGTTTGCCCACCCCAACATCCACCCAATCTATGATCTGCTGGATCACATGAAGGGAGCAGTCCTGCAGACCCAAAGCTTCATGATCTCCATGACAACACAGGAGATCCAAGAAGAGTCCCAGTGAGGGCCCAGCATCAATAGTGTAGCAGAAACCAGAGGCAAAAAGAAAGAAGTCAGAGGCCTTCAACCAAACCAATGACTCCTTGCAATGAACACTTGCACATAAAGATGTATGGATAAAAGAGTTTACTGTGTGACTCACTGTGTCATACTACAGCTTCCATGATGAGATTTTCCTTTCCTTTTTCTTTTTTTCCCTCTTAAATTGTATTTTATTTTATTTGGGTGGGGGGAGGGAGTTGCAAGGGCAGAGAGCAGATCCAAAGGGATGGGGAAATGAATGGGATTGAGATGCATGATATGGAAGACACAAAGAATAAATAAAAAGGTGCCTTGAAAAAAATCACCACAGTATGTATCCACCAGAACCAGCAGCCCTACTACAGTAGACCCTGAGAAATGCAACACAGCTGAAGCACGAGACAAGGACTTCAAAATAGCTATGATGAATATACACAAGGACCTTAAAGAGGATATGAATAAACCCCTTAATGAAGCCTGTGAAAACCCTAACAAACAGTGGCATGGATGATAAAACAGTTCAAGACATGAAAGCAGAAAAAACAGTTACTAAAGAAAAGCCAAACTGAGGTAAAACTGGAAACAAAAAAATTTAGGAGTTCAACAAAAACTTCAGAAGCAAGCCTCACCAACAGAGTACAAGAGATGAAAGAGGGAATATCAAACATTAAGACAACATAGAAGAAATGGATGCCTTAGTTAAAGAAAATGTTGAATCTGAAAAAACCAGTTCCAAAACATTCAGGAAATCTGTGACATCATGAAAAGACCAAATATATGAATAATGGGAATATAGGGAAGAGAAAAAACACAGGTCAAAGGAACACAAGACAATTTCGACAAAATCATAGAAAAAAAATTCTAAACTAAAGAGGTGCTTATCAAGGTACAAGAAGCATAAAGAATATCAAGTACACTGTACCAGAACAGAAATCCCCCATGACACAGAATAATCTAAACACTAAACATATAGAATAAAGAAAGAATATTAAAAGTTGCAAGGGATGGGGCTAGAGAAATGTCTTAGAGGTTAAGAGCACTGACTGCTCTTCCAGAGGTCCTGAGTTCAATTCCCAGCAACCACATGGTGGCTCACAACCATCTGTAATAAGGTCTGGTGCCCTCTTCTGGTCATACATGCTGTATACATAATAAATAAAAAAATCTTTAAAAAAAAGTTACAAGGGAAAAAAGAACAAGTAACAAATAAAAGCAGACCCGTCAGAATTACACCTGACTTCTCAATGCAGGCTCTAAAAGCTGGAAGAGCCTGGACATACATTCTAGAAACTCTAAGAGCACAGATGCCAGCCCAGACTACTATATGCAACAATACTTTTAATCATAATAGATGGAGAAAGAAAAACATTTCATAATAAAGCTAAATTTAAGCAGCATCTATCTACCAGTCAAGCTCTGAAGAAGGCACTAGAAGGAAAACTTTAATCTGAAGAGGTTAACCACACCTAAGAAAACACAAGGAATGAATAATCCCAGACTAGCACATCAAAAGGTCCAGGGGGTGGGAAGACCCACACTATAACAAAATGACAGAAATCAACAAACATTGCTCATCAATAATTCTCAACATCAATGGTCTCAATTTCCAAGTAAAAGGAGACTAACAAAATAAATTCTAAAACAGGATCCATCCTTCTGCTACATCCAGGAAACACAGCTTAACATCAAGGATAGACATCATCTCAGAGTTAAAAGATGGAAAAAGATAGTCTAAGCAAAAGGACCAAGGACACAAACCAATGTAGCCATTTTCATATCTGAAAAAATGACTTCAAACCAAAACTAATCAAAAGAGATAGGGAAGGATACTACATGCTCAAAGGGGAAAAAAATCCACAAAAAAAGATACTGCAATTCTGAACTCTTATGCACCAAACACAAGGGTACCCAAATTCATAAAAGAAACGTTACTACAGCTGAAATAACATATTTACCCTCATACAATGGTAGTGGTGACTTCAATACCCCACTCTTGCCAATAGACAGGTCATCCTGACAAAAAACTAAACAGAGAAATGATGGAGATAAATGACATTAAACAAACAAACAAATAGACCTAGCCTATAATTACAGAACATTTTAGCCAACCACAAAAGAATACAACTTCTTCCCAGCAGCTCATAGAACTTTCTCCACGATTTACCACATACTCAGATACAAAACAAGTCTCAACAGATACAAGAGAATTGAAATAACACCCTACGTTCTATCTGACCACCATGGACTAAAGCTCGATATAAAATAAAACAGAAAGTTTACAAACTCAAGGAAACTGAACAACTCACTACTGAATGAAAAATGGGTCAAAACAGAAGTTAAGAAATCAAACCTTTTTAGAATTGAATGAAAATGAAAGTACAACAAAGTCAAACTATGGGACACGAGGAAGGTGGTTTTAAGAGGCAATTTGATACTACTAAGTGCCTACATACAATTCAAGAGCTCTCGTATTGGTAACATAACAGCACACACCTGAAGGTCTGGAACAAAGAGAAGAAATAACACCTCAAATGAGTAGACAATATGAAACAGTCAAATGTAGGGCTTAAATAAATAAAACAGAAACAACAACAATACAAAAAAATCAATGAAACAAAGAGTTGAGTCTTTGACAAAATCAATAAGATTGACAAGCCCTTAGAGAAATAAACTAAACAGGGGAGAGAGAAGATCAAAATTAGAGAAGAAAAGCAGGGGGCGGGGATGTGGAGTAACAGACACTGAGGAAATCCAAAGAATCATAAGGACATACTTTAAAAATCTGTACTTCACTAAACTGTAATACCTAAAATAAATGGATAAGTTTCTTGGTACATACTACCTGCAAAAGTTAAATTAAGACCAGCTAGGCAATTTAAACAGACATGTAACTAGATGGCTTGGCATAATATCAAGAGGAAATGAAGTCAGCATATTGAAAAAGACAACTGCAATCCATGTCCACTGCAGCATTGTTCACAATGGCCATGATATGGAACAAACGTTAAGTGTCGCCCAATGGATAAATGGCTAAAGAATATGAGGTATATCTGCATCTTGAGATACTGTTCAACTTCTTACAAGAAGGAAATTGCAACATTTGTGACAATGTGGATAAACATGGAAAACAAAGATTATGGTAAGTTAAATACAATAGGTACACACAATCACATCATTTAATTTATATGTGGAACATTAAAAAGTCAAACTCAAAAACACAGAAAGTGCTGAAGGGTAGGGGAGATTGGGAAAACTTTGTTGAAAACAAAAATCACAAAATATCAGGTAGATGGGAGAAACTCCTGCAGGGAAGCTATTTGACACCATTATGATTACAGAGAAAAACATATAGCACACTAAGGCAGTATATTTTAACTGTTACAATAAAAATGATAAAGGTGAAAAGTAACTTAAATGTTAAATAAGCTTTGCCTAGCCATCCTGCAATGTACATATATAATAAAACATCATAGTATATACTTAAATTATATAGAACTTATATTTCTCACTATTTTAAAAATGGGTCTAAATCTATGTGATTCCTTTTGCTTTTGACCTGCTGTAGTGACACTTTTGCTGACTCTTGAATTGCTGGTCTATTGAGGCCAAACAAGAAAACAGATGACCTGAAAAATGAAGATATGGCCTTCAAACTTTGTGTATGGCTTTGTAATGCATGATTACAGGGTTTGGTTTGGTTTTGTCCTATAATAGTTGGATCTTCTTGATTATGTATTATTTAAAATAATATAAACATATCCTCTTATGATCTTTCCTACCTAGGACATGATGAGAGAGTGAGTAAGAAGTTCTGCAGTGACATTTAAAAGGCACTCAGTTATTTGACAAAGCTACCAAAAATAGACACCAGAGACTAGACAGCCTCTTCATCAAATGGTGCTAGACAGCCTCTTCATCAAATGGTGCTTGGAAAACTGGATGTCCATGTATAGAATAATGAAGTTAGGCACGTATCTATCACGCTATACAGAAATCAACTCCAAGTGCATCAAAGTTCTTAAAGTGAAACCCCAAACACTGAAACTGCTAGAAGAAAAGACAGACAGTACCCTACAAGATGTAGATGGAGGAAAGGCCTTTCTGAACAGGACTCTTTTTACTCAGGAATTAATGCTAATAACTGACAAATGGGAACTCATAAAACTACGGACCTTCTGTGCAGTAAATGAACAATCAAGGGAAGAAGCCCTCATAGTGTGAGAGAATCTTTGATGCTAGAGGATTAATATCTGGACTATACAAGGAACTAAAAAAACAAACAAAAAACCCCAAAGTATCAAGAAAACACACAACCTAGTTAAAAAAAATATGGGTCAGAGATCTGAACAGAGCATTTTCAAAATAAGAAATAAAAACAGCTTAAAAATACCTTTAAGATGTTCAACATCCTACCTAAGAGAGGAAGAATCATTCTTGCCTACTGACAAGATCCTTGATAAGTTGTCCAATCTCAAGTGGTCAGCCCTAAACAAATACACATTAAAAAAACAAAATGGACTCAGCAGGTTGCAGCTTGTGTGTGTGTGTGTGTGTGTGTGTGTGTATGTGTGTGTGTGTATGTGTGTGTGTGTGTGTATGTGTGTGTGTGTATGTGTGTGTGTGTGTATGTGTGTGTGTGTGTGTGTGTGTGTCTATATGTAACCTAATTAAAGAAGAGGTCATGAATTTGAGAGAGACTGGGGCAGCATGAGAAGAGTTGAAGGAGATGGGGGTAGAAAGAATGTAAACATAGCACTCATAAATGAAATTTTCTAAATAAATCAAAAAAAGTGAAAGGTACTCAACAGCAAGAATGAATTCATAGTTTACAATCCCGTAGCAGCACTTGATGTGTGTACATATCAGGTACAGCACTGAGGGCACACCATCACAGTCAACTGTCAGGAGCAAAGTCTTTGACTTCCACCGCAGTGGCCACACTATTGGGCACCTGTGACTCGGCTCCACCACTGACAAGGAACCCCTGTGAGTTTTGTAGCCTGTTTGCAGCTTTCCCACTGAAGGTTCCATGGGCCTATTTTCAAATGACATACAAGTCTGAAAAAGAGCAAAACTCAGACCTGGAAGAGAGTAACACACTTCTGGCCTAGGAAACACGGACCAGACCCAAAAATGTTCAGTGATTGTATGATACTGCCTCTAAAACAAGAAAGTCTGATCTGTTGATAGCAATGAAAATCAGGTGCTGGCCCACCTGTGAGAGTGGAAACACATTGCCCAAGAGCCAAATTACCAAGTTCAGACCAACAGCATGCAATAGAAAGCTTACATTAACTTCAATGCATTTTATGAGAAAAAAATGTGCTTATAGGAGAGCTAAAGAAAATGGACGTAATTTGTTAGGGAAATAATTTGTGACTTTGTTTATTCAGACAGGGTCTCACTGTGTAGGACACAGCTGGCCTGGGATAGACTATGTAAACTGAGCTGAATTTAAATTCACAATGAGTCAACTGTATCTGATTTGGGGTGCTGGGATTATAAGCATACACCACCATACTATATCTGGCTGGTAAAGTTTTGAACATCAAGAAGAATGATGATGTTATGTCAAGTATGTAGAGAGAAAAAGAAATGTAGCTATGAGAAATGGCCTCTGTGGCCCCAGGGTCTCATTGTTTCAACTCTGCACATCCACAAAATGAAGCTCAGCACACAGGAAGGTGTGTTCAGACTTGAGACTGCCTTCTCTTCCTATGCTCACTCAACTCTGGAAACCACTGTGAAAATGGTACTTTGAAATGCACTGGATAAAACTTCATGCTATATTTCCTCCTCTTGTTTGAGGAAGTTTGAGGAAGCCACACACGATCACAAACAAACTCCATAGCAATGCACAGATTGAGGATGTTCTTGGGCAATGTGATTATTTTTCCCTTTCACACCATCTTTCCCTTTCTAAAGAACCAGTTCCTAGCAAGCCTTTGCATTTTCACTAGAATTATGACTTCAAATAGTATGGAACAATTTAATAAGTGTCAAACATAAGATGACAGGACAGACCTCTAATGTCTGTCCTTAAGACGAAGCCTTTAGTCTCTAAAACAAAGTTCACACTACCTGTCTACCAGGTGTTCAAGACCTGAAAATGGAAATAGAAGCAATAAAGAAAACACAAACTGAGGAATTCTGGAAATGAAAAATTTAGTAATTTAAACAGGAAGTACAGAGGCAAGCTTCATCAACAGAATATAAGAGATGGAAGAGAGAATCTCAGGAATTGAAGATACAATAGAAATGGGCATATCAGTTAAAGAAAATGTTAACTCTAAAAAGCTTCTGATACAAAACATCAAGAAAATCTGGACACTGAAAAGGCCAAACTTAAGAATAATAATAATAGTAGAAGGAGAAAAATCCCAGCTCAAAGGCACAGAAATATTTTCAATAAAATGATAGAAAAAAATTTTCCTAACCTAAAGAAGGACGTGCTTATAAATGTAAGAAGCATACAAAACACCTAATAGACTGGACCAGAAAAGAAAGTCCCCTTGCCACATGATAATCAAAACACCAAAGAAGAAAGAATATTAAAAGCTGCAAGGGAAAAAAAATCAAGTAACATATAAAGGAAGACCTACTAGGTCTGCTTTTTAGTCACCTGACTTCTCAATGGAGACTAAAAATCAGATGTCCTGCAGATTCTAAGAGACCATGGATACCAGCCCAGCCTACTATACCCAGCAAAACTTTCAATCACCATAGATGGAGAAAATAAGACATTTCATAATAAAGTCAAATTTAAACAATATTTATCTACAAATCCATCCCTATAGAAGGTGCTAGAAAAAAAAACTCCAACCTAAGGAGGTTAACTACACCCATAAAAATACAGGAAATAAACCAGGCTGATGTGGTGCATGCCTTTAATTCTAGCACTCAGAAGGCAGAGGCAAGTGGATCTCTGTGAGTTTGAGGCTGGTCTTGTCTACAAAGCGAGTTCCAGGACAGGTAGGGCCACATGAAGAAATCCTGTCTCAAAAAGAAAAAAAAAATCAATCAAACAAACAACAACAACAAACAAAACAACAAACTCACAGGAAATAGACACACACACACACACACACACACACACACACACACACACACAAAATTGGAGCAATCTCATAATAGCAACTTAAGGCACATCTGAAACAAAGAGAACACATATAAAAAAAATCAATGAAACAAAGAGTTGGTTCTCTGAGAAAATCGACATGATAGACAAACCCTTATCCAAACTAACTAAAAGACTGAAAGAGAATATCCAACTTAACAAAATCCGAAACAAAAGGGGGATGTAACAACAGACACTGAGGAAATCCAGAGAACCATAAGGACATATTTAAAAAACCTGTGCTTCACCAAATTGGAAAATCTAAAAGAAATGGATAATTTTCTTGATAGGTTCCTGTGGTGATATTTTATTTGTGCTTTAATAAATAAAGTTTGCCTGGAGATCAGAGTTAAAAGGCCAACCATTATAAGTAAACAAAGAAGTCAGACAGCGGTAGCACAGGCCCTTAATTCTATCACTTAGCAGGCAGCATTTCTGTGAGTTCAAGGCCACACTGGAAACAGAGCCAGGTGTGGTGGCTCATGCCTTAATTCCAACACTAGTTAACCATGGAGGTCTGGAGGTTGGTACAGACAGACAGAAAGTGACAGACCTGGGTAGGAAGAGGAAGTGATGTAGCTGGACAGAGAGTAAATCAGATGACAGAACAGCAAGGCATATAGATGTGGGTAGACAGGAAGTAACTTGCATTTTGGAAGCTGCAGAGTTGGTGAGGTAAGGTTGGCTGGTGGCTTTCTCTGTTTCCCTGATTTCTCTAAGGCTTTCACCCCTATATGTGGCTTCGTGTTTTTTATTTAATAAGACCATTTAGAAATTCATCTACAGGTTCCCCTTACCAAAGTTAAATCAAGGTCAGAAAAACAATTTAAATAGACCTATAACCCCTAGTGAAATAGAAGCAGTCATTGAAAGTCTCCCAACCAAAAAATCCCAGGTCCAGATGGTTTCAGCACAAAATACTATCAGACTTTCAAAGAAGAGTTAATGCCAATACTCCTTAAATATTCCACAAAACAGAAACAGAAGAAACATTTTCAATTCATTTTAAGAGGCCACAGTTAACCTGATAGCCAAAACATGTAAAGACTCAAAATAGAAAGGGAATTAAAGATAAATTTTCCTTATGAACATAGGTGCAAAAATACTCAATAAAATACTTGCAAACCAAACCCAAGAACACACCAAAAAAGACATTCACTATGATCATGTAGGCTTCAGCCCAGAGATGCAAAGAAACCAATAAATATAACCCACCATATAGAGAAACTGAAAGAAAAAAAAACACATCTCATTAGATGCAGAAAAGGCCTTTAACAAAATCTAATACTCTTTCATGATAAAAGTCCTGCAGAGATTAGGGATAAAAGGAACATACCTAAACATAATAAAGGCAATTTACAGCAAACTTATAACCAAATTCAAATTAAATGGAGCGAAACTCAAAGCAAGTCCACCAAAATCAAGAACAAGACAAGGTTGCCCACTCTCTCCATATCTATTCAATATAGTACTTGAAATTTTAGCCTCAGCCATAAGACAATTGAAGGAGATCAAGAGGAAATTGGAAAAGAAGAAGTCAAAGTATCATCATTTGCAGATAATATGATAGTATATATAAGTGACCCTAAAAATTCTACCAGGGAACTCCTATAGCTGATAAACACTTTCAGTAAAGGGACTGAATACAAATTTAACTAAAAAAAAATTAGTAGCCCTCTTATATACAAATGACAAATGGACTGAGAAAGAAGTCAGAGAAACACCATCTTTCACAACAGCCTTAAATAATAGAAAATATCTTGGTGTAACTCTAACCAAACAAGTTAAAGACTTGTATTACAAAATCTTCAAGTCTTTGAAGAAATAAATTAAAGAAGATATCAGAAGATGGAAAAGATCTCCCATGTTCATGAATTGGTAGGATTAACATAGTAAGAATGACCATCCTACGAAAAGCAATGTACAGATTAAATGAAATCCTTATCAAAATTCCAATACAATTCTTTACAGATCTTGAAAGGACAATTCTTTTTTTTATATACTATTTTTATTTTATAATTAACTTAATTTCACATATCAGCCACAGATTCCCCCATCCTCCCTCCTCCTTCCCCCCCCCCCCCCCCCCCCAATCCACCCCCCCCTCCCACCTCCTTCAAGGCAAGGCCTCCCCTAGGGAGTCAGCCCAGCCTGGCGGACTCAGCCAAGGCAGGTCCAGTCCTCTCCTCCCTACACCAAGGCTGAGCAAAGTGTCCCAGCATAGGCCCCAGGCTCCAAAAAGCCAGCTCATGTACCAAGGACAGGTCCTGGCTCCACTGCCTGGGGGCCTCCCACATAGTTCAAGCTAATCAACTGTCTCACTTATCCAGAAGGCCTGGTCCAGTTCCATGGGGACTCCTTAGCCATTGGTTCACAGTTCATGCGCTTCCACTAGTTTGGCTATTTGTCCCTGTGCTTCCTCCAACCATGGTCTCAATATCTCTCGCTCATACAATCCCTCCTCTCTCTAGCCGATTAGACTCCTGGAGCTCCCCATGGGGCTCTGCCATGGATCTCTGCATCTGCTTCCATCAGACACTGGATGAAAGTTCTATCACGACAGCCAGGGTGTTCGGCCATCTGGCCATCCGGCCATCCGATCACCAGAGCAGGTCAGCTCAGGCACTCTCTCAACCATTGTCAGTAGTCTACAGTGGAGATATCTTTGTGGATTTCTGGGGACCTCTCTAGCACTCTGCTTCTTCCTATTCCTCTGGGGTCTTCATTTATCGTGATATCTCCCTCTCCGTTCTCCCACTCTGCTCCTGATCCAGCTGGGACCTCCCTTTCCCCTAAGATCTATTTTCCCCTGACCTTTGCCCTCCATTACCCTCCCCTTCCCCCAGTTTGCTCATGTAGATCTCATCCATTTCTCTGTCATTGGGCGATCCCTGTGTCTTTCTTAGGGTCCTCTTTACTAGGTAGCCTCCCTGGAGTTGTGAGTTGCAGTCTGGTCATCGAAAGGACAATTCTTTACTTCACATGGAAAAACAAAAACCCAGGATATCTCAAACAACCCTGAACAATAAAACAACTGCTTGAGGTACCACTGTCCCTGATTTCAAGTTGTACTACAGAGCTATAGTAATAAAAACCACATGGTTTTGGCATAAAAGCAGACTTGTTTATCAATAGAATTGAAGACCCAGAACATAAATGAACACCTAATTTTTTTTTATTAAAAAGACAAAAATACACACTGGAAAAAGATAGCATCTTCAACAAATGGTGCTGGTCTAAATAGATGTCAGCACGTAGAAGAGTTCAAATAGATCCATATATATCATCCTGCCCCAAACTCAAGTCCAAGTGGATCGAAGACCTCAACATAAACACAGTAACACTGAACCTGGTAGAAAATTGGGGAATAGCCTTGAATGCATTGACATGGGAGACAACTTTCTGAACCAAACATCAATAGTACAGGTACTGAGATCAACACAATAAATGGGACCTCATGAAACTGAAAAGCTTCTGTAAGGCAAAGGACATCATCAGTTGGACAAAGCAGCAGCCTACAGAATGGGAAAAGATTTTCACCTAGCCCATAACTGACAGAGGGCTAATATCCAAGATATAAAAAGAACTCAAGAAACTAGATATAAAAAAAATCCAAATAAAAATGGAGTATAGATCTAAACAGAGAATTCTCAATAGAGGAATCTTAAATGGTTGAGAAACAAAGAACGTTCAACATTCTTAGCCATCAGGGAAATGCAAATCAGAACTACTTTGAGATTCCATCTTACACCTGTCAGAATGGCTAAGATAAGAAAATAAAAGTGACAGCTCATACTGACAAGGAACTCAGACCCAGAAAGATAAATACTGTATGCATTCACATATAAGTGGATATTAGCCATTAAGTAAATGATAGCCAAGTTACAATCCATAGACCAAGAGAGGTTAGGTAAAGAGGAGGGATCTGGGGGGACACAGGGATCTCCCAGGGAAGGGGAAATAGAATAGATTTTGTGGGTGGACTGGGGGTGGGGTGGGGACAGGAGCAGGAGGGATCAGGTGGGGAGAGAGATGTGATGGAGGGAGAGAGTGTGGGGAGAGACAGCTGGAATAGGGGGGCATTTAGGGGACAGTGTGGAAACCTAGTGCAGTGGAAATTTCCTGGAATCTATGAGGGTGATTCTAGTGAGGACTCCCAGTAATGGAGGATACAGAGTCTGTACTGGACATCCCTTGAAGCCAGGCAAGGCTCCCATTGGTCAGACTGGGTTGTATTTGGTTGAATTGTTGGCTGAGGGGGTCCCCAAACAACCCAGGCTGGTGCTAGGACAGAGGCTCACTCTGCAAACTGGCAGCCAGGCCCCATTGCCAAGGACGATAGCCACACAGCTAATTGAATGCGGAGGGGTCGAGCTGGTGCCTGCATGGAGCCTTCACCCCTAAGATCCAGTCTCTTTCATGTGGAAAGGTATTCTGCAGGCTAAAGAAAGAGAAACCTAGACGCCAACACAGCCACAAAACCTTTGACCTACAATCTGTCCTGCCTACAAGGTGCTGGGGCAGTGGTGGCACAGAACTTGTGGGAATGGCCAACCAATGTCTGATTTAACTTGAGGCAAGTCCATGAGAGGGAGCCCATGCCCAACACTGTTTGGATGGCCAGAATAAGAGACTGGATAGCCCAGAGACCTAGAGTAGAACCAAACACATCATCTTTGATAATGACTGGTCTTTAAAAAAATTAATGAAATGATTCCTAACGGTATTCTGCTATACTTATAGGTCATTGCTTTATCCATTCATCATCAGAGATGCTTCCCCCAGCAGCAGATGCTAGTGGATGCAGAGACCCATATCCAAACACTATTCAGAAAGAAGGTCTAAGTCTCTATCAGGTCCCTCCCCTCAGAGTCTGAGGAATCCCACAGCAGAGATCGTGGAAAGATCTTAGGAGTCAGAGGGGATGGAGAACAACAGGAGAACATGGCCCATTGAATCAACTAAGCAGGGAGCATATGGGCTCCCAGAGACTGAAGTGGCAAATATAGGATCTGCAGGGTCTGCACAGGTCTGCACAGGTCTGCACCAGGTCCTCTGAATATATGTGGCTGTTAGCTTGGTGGTTTTGTGGGACTCCCAGTGTGAAAGTGGTTGTATCTTTGATTTGTCTGCCTGCTCTTAGGACTCTTTTCCTCCTATTGAGTTAGTTTGTCCAGCCTTTTTATAAAGGCTTTTGCCTTGTCTTATTCTATTTTGTTTCATCACGTTTGGTTGTTCTCACTTGGAGGTCTGCTATTTTTCTGAAGTGAGACAGAGGGGAAGTGAATGGGGGAGATGGATGGTAGGAAGGAGCTGGGACAAGTGGAGGGAGGGAAAACTGTGGTCAGGATGTATTGTATGAGAGAAGAATCTATTTTCAATTTTAAAAAAGTTTTGTAACTGGATCTTGAGGTAGATCTATTCCCAGCTTCCCGAGGAACTGCCACATCAATTTCCATAGTGGCTGTACAAGTTTGCATTCCCACCAGCAATGGATAAGTGTTCCCCTTACTCTACATCCACATCAGCATGAGCTGTCCCTTGTATAATTGACTCTGGCCATTTTGACTAGTATAAGATGAAATTGCAAAGTGGTTTTGATTGCATTTCCCTGTTGGCTAAAGATGTCAAATATTTCTTTAAGTGCTCAGCCATTTGAGAACTCTCTGTTTAGATCTGTAACTCACTTTTCAATTGGGTTGTTTCCTTGATGTTAAGGTTTGTTTTTGCTTTAGTTTTTAATTTTTTTTAATATTAACCCTCTACTGGATGTGTAATTAGTAAAAGTGTTTCCCCATTCTCTAGCCTGTCACTTGTCTGAATGACAGTGTTCTTTGCTACACAGAAGCTTTTCAATTTCATGAGGTCATATTTATTGTTGATCTGAATGCCTGTATTAATGGTGTTCTGTTCAGAAAGTCTTTCCCTGTGCCAATGACTTCAAGGCTATCCCCTACTTGCTCCACTATCAACTAGCAATTCTTACCTAGCCAGTATTTTCTCTGAGTGGCACTAGACAGCATTCCTGAGGGCCATTTCCAAATGAAGTCACCAAAAAAATACAAAAAAGCAAAATCTGTGGCTTGACATAGCATTCACAGGATGACAAATGAAAGGTGACTGTGTCTAACCTTAACTGGAAGTGTGCATGTTAGATATTTCAAAAATTTTGCCACTCTGAGTATCTGCGAATGATCATAAAAGGGCAGTAGTAGTTCTTGATTTGGGGGTAATAAATGACTTTGACTGGGCAGGTGAATTTCAAAATTCTAAAGATAGAAATTATTAATTTGTGATGGAAAAGTTCAGCAATGTCGATAAAAAACCTTTTAGTGAAAATGGCAGATAAGGAAAAACGGACATAGAAAATGCTTGCAAATAGGAATCAATTTATTTACTTCCCTCTTATGCCCCCTGGTGGGTGATAAGGTCCTAAGCACTGGGGAAAGCTGGGAATATATTCATACACTTTATATATAATAAGTTTTGGGTCATATGGAGATAAACTAAATGACCTGCATCAGTTTTGGAAGCCTGTGAAATTATATTTTTTTGTTTTTGGTCAAAAAGTGCTTTTTAATATGACAAATCTTGTAAACATAAAACTAAGTGGACAAAAAATAAATAAATAAAAAGAATTATGCCAGTTTAGCCTACACCCTTGCCTTAAATACTACAATGAGTACATATTAGAGTATAAGCCTCATTTGCAAACAATTAAATTGGGTTGAACATAACATGTTTAGAGATGTGCTATTTATTACCAATCAGTGACAACTGGGACACTTTAAACAGATGATCGACTCACAGAACTGCACATAGCCTCACACAGCAAGGCAATTCCTGTGTCTACAGTAAAACACTGTGCAAAACATTAGGCTCACCTTTATTTGATGCCTCTCTCTTGACATTCTGACCAAGGCCCTTGATGTTTACAGAATACTCCAAACATAGAATGAATGCCATTCCCATCCACCACAAAAATCAGAGTCAGCAAACAAAATTCCAAAGCATATGGATCCACAGTCCTGAGAAAAACTGGACAGTGGCACAGCCTAAGGATTGAAGTGACAGCATCAACCCCCAGGCAGTATCATTTTTTTTACTAGAATAATCATGTCCTCTTCCAAAGATTCATTTTCCTTTCTTAGTTATATGTTAACTAACCCTTCTCCCAAACATATTTCACATCTAAGATATAGTCCAATTATGCCCTTAAAACTTTGAATTTATTTTAGATAATCTGCAGGTTTTGGCAACACACATATGTTATAGAATATTATTTTAAGATGTGTTTCATTTGTTTATGCTATGGAATAATTGTTTAAATATTCAAAGATGTGTTGCATTATTTTATGTTGCATTTGTTTAACTCTGTGAAGCTGTATTACTTCGCCTATCTAAAACACCTGATTGGTTTAATGAAGAGCAGAACAGCCAATAGCAAGGCAGGAGAAAGGATAGGTGGGGCTGGCAGGCAGAGACAATAAATAGAAGTTGAGAAGGAGCAAGAGAACAAGGAGAAAAAGATTCTAGGGGTCAGTTACCCAGCCACACAGCCAGCCACGGAGTAAGAGTGAAAGCAAGATAAACAGAAGTAAGAAAAGTAAAATGTCCAGAGACAAAAGGCAGATGGAATAATTTAAGTTAAGGAAAGCTGGCTAGAAACAAGTCAAGCTAAAGCCATTTATAAGTAGGTGGGCCCCCAAAGAGTAAAGAGTAAAAAACAAACAACTACACACATACATCCTTTTTATACAATAAACTTTCTCCTAGGTCAACAGCTTTCAACTTACCAATCATTTTCTATTCTATAATAAATCTATTGAAATTCAAAACAATATACTGGAAAAGGAACTGTTTGAGAAAGGAGAGAAGAGATGACAGACAATGTTAGCAATTCCATGATCTAAACTTAACATCCGGGCTTTGGTTTCTCTTTAAATAAGCTTGGCTATTCAGCCAGAAATGTATGTTGGCATAAGTTGTGTTTACTGGCTGCGATAATTTGGAAAGTGTTGCTAAACAGTACCATGAGAAGCAGCAGGAGTCTACTCATGCCACAGCTTAAATTCGACCGCCTCACCAGAAGTGGGTTTAGATAGTTTTGAAACATGAAGCTGTTACAAGAGTTTGAGTAAGACAGCACTTTTCTCAACCCCCTCGGGCTCAATACAGGGTCCTAACATGCTGGGCACTCATCAAAGATCAACCTGAGACAGTGTCTATGGGTTAGTTGTCTTGTGCCAACAGAAATTAAAGACACAGAATCTTGTGGGACATGTTCCATTGGAACAATGGAAGCATGTAGTTGGAGTTTTCTCCAGTCCTGTCTGGCCCACTGTCAGGACAAATCTCTCTCACCTGCCAGTCCGGCAGCCGCTCAGACCCAACCGAGTAAACACACAGAGACTTATATTACTTATAAACTGTATGGCTGTGGCAGTTCTTGCTATCTAGTTCTTATATCTTAAATTAACCCATTTCTATTAATCTATACCTTGCCGCATGGCTCGTGGCTTACCAGTACCTTACATCTCGCTTTTCATGGTGGCGACTGGCAGCATCTCCTCACTCAGCCTTCCACTTCCCAGAATTCTCCTCTCTCCTTGTCCCACCTATACTTCCTGCCTGGCTACTGGCCAATCAGTGTTTTATTTATTAACCAATCAGAGGAACACATTTAACATACAGAACATCCCACAGCAG
>CABHPP010126709.1:0-27028 GCA_902168425.1 Peromyscus attwateri | reverse complement strand
GGGGGGGGGGTTAAAAACTATGGTGTGCCTTTGTTACAAATTGTTATGGTTTCGTAACAGAAATCTGACCAACGCTGAGGTAAGCTCTATTGAGACTGGCTAATTCTCTAGGCTACGGTGGGCCAGAGCCAATAGGGCATGTCTTTCTGCCCCAACCAAGAAGATGACCATGATCTCTGTTCATGGAGTGCTGACCCTGTTATGGATGGTTGAAGCCCTATGCTGTCTATGATTTCTAATTCCATATTTGTCAGGTTTTCAGCCTGATGCTATTGGTCACTTGGTCTGAATTACTACCCTCTGACCTTTGCTGATGTCTCAGATGTTGCTAATTACACCAAGTTCTCTTTGTTCCTACATTTACATGATAAGCATGTAGCTTTACTGTGGAAAAGATTTAACTTGATCACAAGTCAATAAGATGGAGCTGCAGGCCTTCTTGGTTACCCCACATTTAGCTCTTTGCCTAAAGGGTGGTCTGAGGTGGTCCCCTCAGCAAAAACCTCTTCGGAGAAGCCATCATTACTATTAATTTAAACTGTTGCCATCAGCTGCATTAGAAGCAAGAATATAAGAAAGGGCAATAGAACCTATGCATGTCCTTCACAGGCTTTGGGGATTTGGCAAGGGGGTAGCTGTCTTCCTGCCCAGACCTCTGTTCCTCCTCTCCTCATCTACTGAGCTTGGCCTCTTACTTATCCGCCTCAGGATTCCAAATACTCCCTTGTTAATCCTTAAGATTCCTTTTAACCCTAGCCTCTGTTCTTGCTGACATATGAACAATTTAGGAGTTTTTATCTTCTCTACTTTCCTCTTACCTCCTGCTCCAGAGCCCCCTTGGTTCTTCCTGGCTAGAAAACAGCCACTTTTGATTGGTAGTTATAAGGCACAATAGAGTATTTGCAAGTCTCAGCTGCCAGGTCCAACTGTCAAGAGGGTTTTTCTACCCCACCTTTCCCCAGAGCACAGAAAACCCCTTATGATGATTTCACATCCGAGATGATGGTGGACATCACCTTCACACCTTTTCCATGCTGCTCCAAGTGTTCAGGGCACCTTTCTTCAACCTCACCAGGTCCACTATGTCCATTCCACATAGCCCTTGCATCCTTGACAGAACTCTAGTAGCTACAAGACAGAAGCCAGGGTTTTCCTTGCCCATCATGGTGACATTGCATACACAACACATGAGCCAGCTTCCTAAACATCTCTGGGTTAGCTCTGCCACATCAGGACTTTTGGAACTGGGAGACCACCCCAAAGGCACGCAACAATCCCCCTTCTCTGAAAGGTCCCCAGCACCTATCTCATTTTTAGGCATACCTTGGGACTTGATGCAGATGAATAGAGAACAAGGCTGGCTCTTAGGATAACGCTGGGCAGACTTCCAGGGAACTCACGTAAGTTCTCTCGCTTACCCCAGGCAGTCTATAAGAACTGGCTCAATGTACAAGCAGAGTACATTGAGCCGGAGCTATCCAGTGCAACCCAAGGTATTGCAAGACAGAACTTAAAGCAGGTTTTGAAGGCAGGGGGAGTTGCAGACTAGGAAGCATTGAGGAGATCTGGGCGCTTTAGGATAGGAAGATTCCCATCAGTTGCTGGAGAAAAGGGAGGCAGGGGTCCAGGAAACCTGTTCAGGAAATGCAGGTTAAATTAAGGATCAGCAGTGGACAAGTGTGCATGATCTGTACGCTGACTCCTCACTTCTAGAGTAGAGCAGGAGAGACTGCCCAACATCCTTTATGTACATTTACCCAACTCCCTCAAATATCCTGATTGTCCTTTCTAAATATCTACAAGCGGTGTCAGGAGTCTGGGAAGCAACATGGTTCTTGTTTTGTTTTGTTTTGTTTTATTTTTATTTTTTGCTGTTGCTTTTATTCTTGTGGTGGTGCTGGGGGTTGAACCTAGGGCCTTGTGCATGCCAGGCTAGGGTTCTATAACTGGGCTATATACTCAGCTGACTTTTAAAACAGAGTTAATGTTGGTTTTGCCCATTTTAGTAAGAGTAATACTATACCCATTAACTTTCCCTATGATGCATTACAACTAGAAACACTTCCATTTGAAAGTGGCCTTTTGCACCTGTTTCCAAACAAGAACATTCTTCTCATCTTTAAGGGATGGGTGAAGGGCCAGAGAAAAAATGAGGGACAATGAGCACCCTAGCATCACATCCTGACATCCTCCCACAAGCCCTTTCCACACCTGGAGACTCAAAGAGGCTCCTTAGTACCTTGCTACATCCAAGCACCTTCAGCCATCTGCCTCACTGAGCCCTCACCCACCTTCAGTGCTTCAGATGCCTGAACTGCCAGTACAGAGACTTGACTCTAGCCCTAGAACTGTCAAAGCTCCCTCTGGAGAAATGGCAAAAGGAACAGGCAGAGGGAGCTGATGCTCAAGGCCATCCACACTGGCTCAGAAACTGTCCACTATTGGGTGAGATCCAGGCAAAGTGAGCACCTGCCTTGCGATGGCTTTTCCCTCATGGATAGGGGCTTATATAGTCCACAGCTACTTAGAGGTGGAGCTGCCTTGCTCTCTCAACCAATGGTGAGTGAAACAGGGTGGAGTCCGAAAAGGGAGAGTGGGAGTGGAGTGGCCGGTTAAGGAAATGTATCTGTTTTCCATAGGGAACAAGAAATATCTTCCTAAGCCAAAGACAGTGAAAACAACTTCTCGTAGGTGGAAATAACACCTAGAAACCTGATGTTATGGTGATATATTTGTAATCTAAGAAATAAAGCTTGCCTGAAGATCAGAGGACAGAGCCAGCCACAGAGGTCAGGCCGTGGTAGCAACACACCTTTAATCCTAGCACTCGGGAGGCAGAGGCAAAGATCTTCTGGATCTCTGTGAGTTCAAGGCCACACTGGGCTACATGAGATTAATCCAGTCTAAAAGAGAAACAGAGCCAGGCAATGGTGGCACACACTTTGAATTCCAGCACTGGGAAGTTTGAAACAGGAAGTGATATGGCTGGGCAGAGAAAGGAATATAAAGCAGGAGGAGACAAGAACTCTGGCTCTTTCAGGCTGAGGAGTTGGTGAGGTAAGAGGTGGTGGCTGTGGCTTGCTCTGCTTCCCTGATCTTTCAGCTTTCACCCTGATATCTGGCTCTAGGTTTTTATTATAAGACCATTGAGGATTTGAGCAACAGATGTCTTGGACTTACCTTGTTCCTAAGGCCCTTTGACTTTTTGTGGATCATGGTCAGAAACTCAGTTTAGAAGCATATTCTATCTTCGCCACTCCCAAGCAAATGAACTCGGGCAAGGCATGGATCTGGCTTAGCTGAGATTCCATGTTGTTTAACTCAGGCTCTCATGTATTCCAGGTTGGCCTCAAACTCCCTTGTAGTTAACGACAACCATACTTCTGATCCTCCTCCCTCTATCTCCCTAGTGTTGGCATTACAGGTGTGTGCTACCAATGTAGATTTATTTGGTACTGGTGATGGAAACCAGGACCTCCTGCATACTAGGGAAATATCCTACTCACTAAGCTACATCCACAGCCCATGAGATTCCATAACTTGATTTGTAAAATAAACAAACTTTTCATAGGACAGTATAATTCAGTGTGACACAAAGTGTCTGGCAGCCAGTAAATGGAAGCTTATTGGCATGAAGAGGATTAAGAAAAGCAATGACATCTGCCTTGGGTACTCCCCACACCCACATACCTATAAATGACCTGGTGCATGCCCTAAAATTGTCCCACTGAAGGAAACAGTATCATCTCCTTATTTCATCTGTCCAGGTAACTTGAAATATTCTTGGTATAGATAGCCTCTATAGTTACTAATAAACTTGAATTATCCTTTGAGATTTTTTTTTCCCTTCAGTTAAAGCACAATGATTCTGGGTGCCTGGGACTGATAGGAGTGAGAGCTGTTACACAAATTAGTTAATGACTCCCTCTCTAGGAAACTATCTGCTAGAATGATCTCTTCCTTGATTTTTCTGGCACAACACGTTATCCCAAAAGATTACAAGTACTTTAGAAATGGAGGAAATGCTTTATTTATTGTCACCACAGTATGCCTGGGGAGGTCAGAGGACAAGCAGGAGTTGAGTAATGGTTCACTCCTTCCACTGTGCGGTCCAGGGATCCAACTCAGGTTGTCAATTCAGGGTATGGCCAGCAGCTTTTCCAGCTGAGCTATCTTGCTGGCAATCGGTGAAAGCAGCTGCATCACTTCAAAACAACTCAAGAATGCCAGCAGTTTCTACCACTAACTTAGTTTTGTCTCTTGGTGGTACCACTGTTTAGTTAGTGAAACATAAGCCAGATGTTTTTGGCCTTGATGTAGATAGTAGTATCCAGGCATAGGTAAAGGTAAAGATGTAAATGCCCTCATTTTAAAGATGAATGGATGGGTGGGTGGATGGTTCCAAGGAGGTCTTGGGCATGCTAGTCAAGTGGTCTATCATTGAGCTACTTACAGTCAAGAATACCATTCATAACCTAGTCTCCAGCATTGTTTTTATTTGATGAGTTTCCATTAAATTATTTCCTTGTACATTTTCTTTTAAATAATTCGTATAACAAATAACAACTGTGATAGTTTTTATTGAATATGCCCTTAGGACATCAGAAAACTTAGATGTCTCTGAAACTTGCAGTTTCAAAATTAGGAAGTTTATGTGAGACACAAAGATCTTTTTTTTTTTTTTTTAAATGACCAAAGAATTAAAGTTATTTACTCAGAGGCCATTTGTTCCTCATCAGTAGGTGTCCTATCCACCATGGGCTCCGCATCCATTTCCTCAACAAAGGCATTCTCACCGGACTGCTCACCCAGCTGCTCAGGAGGAAGGAAGTATGGCTCCTCAGAAGGAAGGAAGGCTGACTGCTCAGGCGGAAGGAAGTTTGATGTTGGCCTTTCACCTAAGGCTATTTGATTGGGGTCCGTAGAAAAATCCATAGATTTAGATCTAGATTTTTTTGAGCTGGATCGTCTCAAGTCTGAAGAAGTGTTGCCCCAATATGAGCTGCTCTCTCCACTTTTCGAAAAAGATGTGTCTGATACCCCTTCTGAGGGGTGGAAGTAAGACAGGTTGGCCAGCTCCGGGTTCACAGTGTATTGATTGTCATAACTTTTGTCCCTAGAAAGAAGAGAACACACATCAGGAGTTATCTTTTGTTGCATATACATATAACTCAAACCAGAACAGTTAAAAACAGAAACAGAGTCTGTCCAATGTATGTATTAATGCAAAGGGTATAGTTTTTTTTTTTTCATTGTAGTTGTATTGTATTTAATCCTTGTGTAAATGAACCACGAATGCCTGGTGTACGCAGCCTGTCTCAAACGTCAATATTAGAATTTAAAAGCCAACAATAAAGATTGCCTTAAGTAATAAAGGCTTAACAAGAAACATAAAATGAAGCTGAATTACAGAAAATAAACATTTAACATTACAGGTTTAATGGGTCAGAGAAGTACCTTATCAAAGTACCACAGTCAAAGAATAAAATTAAGGATAATGGTGAAGATTAAAAAGTAATCCTGTGGAGGTTTAAAGTAATTTATGATGCTGCACAAAAAAAAGTTGTAAAGAGACCAGGCTCTCGGGTTCAAATGGAAATATATATATATATATATATATTCTCTCCACCACTCCCAGTTCTCCCCCACCTCCCCTTTCCCTTGGATCCACTGCTCCTCCATTTCCCTTCAGAAAAGAGCAGGCCTCCCAGGCACAGCAACTGAACACAGCATAACAAGTGACAATAAGTCTAGGCATAACCCTTATATCAAAACTGGATGAGACAATCCAGTAGGAGGAAGAGGGTCCCAAGAGCAGGCAAAAGAGAGACACACCCAACTCACACTGTTAGGAGTCATATTTTTATAAGAAAAGATAAATGATTATTTAAGACAAATGTCTAGGCCTCAAGGCATAAAAGTGACAGATTTTCTGTTTCTTTCAAGGTCTTAAGCAAGGCTACCAAAAAATTTAAATGTTAAACCCCAAGCAAATGAGCTAATTAGAAGAGAATAAATGGTCTTTGTACTCCAGGGCTATTTTGCAGGCATGCAGAGGGAGGAAGCATTGTCTAAAGTCTCTATATCCTTCCTAATCAACTGTGAGTTTATTTATGACTATTTAAACTACTGGGGGCAAATACAGTGAGACATTCTCTGAAACAGGGCTCACATTCCCAATGCATAGAGGAAGTAGATTTGAGCTGAATATCTTATCTGTTACTGAGGAGGGTACATATTCCTATTAATTCACTAAAGATGGGAGGGAGGGAGCATGACGCCACGGACCAGCACTGAAGACTTAAAAGGCCAGTAGGCTTACCTTAGGTGTTTCAGTTTGCAGAGTGTGGCAAAACAAAATATCAGGAGGGGAATTAAGAGGATAAGGGTCATCAGTGAGATTCCCAGCATTAATTTGAGCTTGATTTCCTCTAATTCTAACAGTTTGTCTTCGTTGGTATTGTTCAAATCAGAGCCTGGGAGGAAAGAAACACAATACAATGGAAAACTGACTGTTGTGCATGTTTTCCTTGAGGAATAAGGATAACAGAAGATAGCTGCAGCATTCAGCTCACTCTTCCTACCCCAGACAATGGCAAAAAAAAAAAAAGCCATTTTTCATCCACGTACACAGTTTTTCTCTCTAGTCTTCATAACAATCTTGGAGTAGCTGTGCCTAACTCCATTTTAGATACTCATAGAAGTTTGCAAATCTTCTACTAATCAAAATGTGCTTTTAAGCCCAAGCTACCCATGACAACATTTTTATGGAGCAGCCTTTGTTCTTGGCTTTACTAGAAACCACTTTAAGTCACTTATCATCTCTGAAAAGGTTATTAGAACAATTTACAAGGTGCTGGTTCTTCTGAAAGGAAAGGTGTATGTCCTGTTGTTGGGCACACACTGGTTGTTCTTTTGAACTAAAAGTGTGTAGTACTGGTGGTTTCCTCTCTAAGGCTGAAGAGATAAGTTTGCCATTTTGTTACCAAGATGATTAAAGTTAGTGTGCTTGATATCACAAAAAGAAAGAGAAATGACCTTTTAGACTCCGGAAGTGAATTAAGTCACAAAATCATGGCTGGCTCCAGAGAATCTCATAAAATCCGATGAAGATGTTTCTTTACTGTCAGATTTTGGATGTTCATGAGAATACATCAGACAAAATATATTTAATGTTGAAATTTCCCTTCTCACAGTGCTCCCATGAGCACTCACAGTGTTCCAAGGGCCTTCATGACTTTCTAGGTAATATGTAGGTAATATTCAATGACAGATCTAGACTCCCATGTCAATCTTCTCTGACTTTTAAACATTTTAAAATTGGTATATAGCCCAATAGAGCCCTCCCTAGCATGTTGAAAGGTCTAGGTTCCTAATACCAATAAAGAGTAAAAAATTATATTATCCCAGTGTGGTCTTAAAGCAAGTGGAATGGAATGTGTACAGCTGTCATTGACTGTTATCTGACTTTCAGACCCATTTGGGAATAATCAAGTAGATTATATTAAAATGAACTGCCTCCCTTAAATGCACCTCTAGTTCCCAAAGCCTTTTTTCTCTTTTTTTCTTTTCTTTTCTTTTCCTTCCTTTTCTTTTCTTTCTTTCCTTCCTTCCTTCCTTCCTTCCCTCCTCCCTCCCTCCCTCCCTCCCTCCCTTCCTCCCTCCCTTCCTTTCTTCCTACCTTCCCTCCCTCCCTCCTTCCTACCTTCCCTCCCTCCTTCCTTCCTTCCTTCCTTCCTTCTTTCTTTTTTGAGACAGGATGTCATTGTGTAGCTCTCTGGTCATTCTGAAACTCGGCTCCCAAAAGTCTTTATAAATGGGTGTGTTGTCGGGCGGTGGTGCACGCCTTTAATCCCAGCACTCGGGAGGTAGAGGCAGGTGGATCTCTGTGAGTTCAAGGCCAGCCTGGGCTACCAAGTGAGCTCCAGGACAGGCTCCAAAGCTACACAGAGAAACCCTGTCTCAAAAAACCAAAATAAATAAATAAATAAATAAATAAATAAATAAATAAATAAATAAATAAATTCTTGGGGTTAACTCATAGAACCTCTAGCTGCTGTTTTGTCTCCCAGAAATCAAGCCACATTCCCTGTCTGAGAGAGAGAAGAGGGAGGAAGGGAGAGAGAGGGAGGGAGGGAGGGACAGAGAGAGGGACAGAATTACACAGAACTGCTGTGACCTTATAGCTCTCACTGAGTTCTCTCCCGACCCTTCTCTCTTCTCTGACAGCTAGGCCCAAGACAACCTTGTACTGTAGCTTTATTCTCTTGTCTATAGCCTTTCTCTATGCCAGGAGCCACATAGGTAGGTCACACTAAGTCGATGGTATGGAAATTTATCTTCTACTCGGCCCTAAACCTGTAATAGTCAGGGCTGGAGAGATGGCTCAGAGGTTAAGAGCACTGCTTGCTCTTCCAAAGGTACTGAGTTCAATTCCCAGCAACCACATGGTGGCTCACAACCATCTGTAATGAGATCTGGTGCCCTCTTCTGGCTTGCAGGGATACATGCAGACAGAACACTGTATACCTAATAAATAAATAAATAAAATTAAAAAAAAAAAAAACCTGTAATAGTCAGACACTCCGGGTCTGAAGGAAGCTGATAGAACTAGACGGTCTAGCCCTTTTAAAGATCCTCATAGCTGCCTATGGCCATGATGTTGTATCTCTCTTGATATTCCAGGAACTGAAGGATCTATGTCCTTTCAAGGCTTTATCATGGCTACCTACTGATGGGCCATGATGCTATCTCTCCTAATTGCTTTTCACTTCGGGGTTTCCTCATGACTGCCTAGGACTCTCCTAACAATGGATATCTGACAGATAGTTTGCCTCAATCTCCTTTTTCTACAAATCCTTACTCTTCCTAACACAGCACATTTATCAAAGTCAAGGTCAGAACCAGAGGAAGCTTTACAATGTATAAACACTAGAAGTTATAGGAAGTTAACTGCAGGTTTGGGCTGGCTTTTGCTTTATGCCTCAATTTCTTCATAAAATAGGCTTGTTGGGAGAACTGGCATAATGTGGCTAAAACATCAGAATACATGCTTTATAGTGTGTCCTCAATAAATGGTAGAAAACCAGTCAACTCCAAGTTCAGTCACTTAAATGCTAAGTAGAGAGATGACAACCTATTTCTAAGGTGACTCACCATCTGCCATTCCTGAATATAAATAAGACTCATTCCATTTTCTTAAAGCAGCTCAAGGCAAGGGCTACATTTGTCAAATAATTCATTACAGAATTGAGCAGACAGACATGCCACCAAATATATCTATTTTACAATTATTTACTTGTAGGACAAAGGGTGTGAGAAAAATTAAAACACTGCCTTTTAATATGATTTTCCATTGGTACCCAAGTCAGGAGGCTCACAACCACATGTAACTCTAGTTCCAGGGGATCTGACACTCTCTTCTGGCTTCCAAAAGTACCTGCACATATGTGGTGCACATATGTGGTGCACACACACACACACACACACACACACACACACACACACACACAAAATCAAAAAAGTAGAAACCAAAGAAGGGTGGGATAAGAGAACTTTGTACTTTTTGCTATTGTTTTCTTTAAATTTAAAACCTTAAAGTAAAGCCTACTTTTAAAAGACTATATATATTATATATATATTATTCACTTACCTGTCTTAATCTGTTTCAACACTGTGAGTCAGAAGACAGGGAGATGATAAGAGTCATTGGTAAAAGAGCAACAAGAATACTTGAGAAGAATAATTTGTCTAATGTAATCAATGTCCTCTTTGATATGGCATTAACCATCGTTACACTTTCCCACATACACTCATTACCCTTTTTTATGAGAAATTGTTTCACAATGCAGTCACTAAAATTCGGGTGATATTTATGTATCTATTAATTGAAGTACTTTGTTCTTACCTGGAATTGGTTGAAAGAATTGATCTTTATCACCCATGTTCCCTGCTGATCCACTTATAGCTGTTAAAACAATATATTGATGTTATAAGTAAGATTCACTTACTAAAATTTTTACATGTGTGTAAAGGTGTGTGTATATTATGTGAAGTCTGTTCTTATTATTCATTGTAGTATTGTTTTGTAAAGGGAACATCTCTACAACTCAGGTTCCAAAGAGCTTATCTGATACATGTGTATTTCCCATAGGGTCCATTATAGTATTTAGGGACATTAACAAACTATTTAACACTATGCTTAGAGGCCTGTAGCATGAATCTTAAAAGTCCTTATTAATAAAAACAAACCCAGGGCCAGGTATTGGGGTGAACGCTGAAAGATCAGAGAAGCAGAACAAGCCACAGCCACCTCACCTTGCCAATTCCTCAGCTGATCCTGTTTCCTCAGACTGGAAGCCTCTGAGTTCTCATCCAGAATGAATCTCAGCTGAACCAGGCTGCTCAAAAGCCTAAAAGCTTAACCAGGCCTAGTTCCTTGTCCTCACGCCTTAAATACCTTTCTGCTTCCTGCCATCACTTTTTGGGATTAAAGGCTCTTGTTACCACGCCTGGCTGTTTCTAGTGTGGCTTTGAACTCACAGAGATCCAGACGGATCTCTGCCTCTGAAATGCTAGGATTAAAGGCGTGTGTGCCACCATTTTCTGGCCTCTATATCTAGTGGCTGTTCTGTTCTCTGACCCCAGATAAGTTTATTAGGATGCACAATATATTGGGAAACACAATATCACCAAAGAGGCCAGTTCAAGGTATGACTGTCAGGCAACTAAAAATATTTGAAATTGTATCAATATCGACAAGTGATCTGGAAGGTTCTACAAATATTGATTTTAGGTTAACAGAGATCTTAGTCTCGAGTAGGTAATACTGAATGTAAATATACAATATGCAAATAATAATGGTTGAGTGAATATGATGTATATTTCATTTTTATAATGTATATGTATATGAAAAATTCATTACATATCTTAATACATATGTCTGTATCTGCACAAACTATATGGATGCATAGATTGATTTATGTATTGTGCTGTGCATGTATACTTGTGTGTTCATGCTATATACATTGCTTTCATGCACAAATATGTACTGGTACTTTGCACTTATATGTGCATCACTTCATTGTGCATCTCTGTGTGTTTATACACATGCTGCCCCAAACATGGAGGGACCATACTGGGCAAAAACTTTGCTTAAAATGCTGAATCATGCACTTAGTTGAAAGTTTTTTTTATCTGGGCTCATCTGTTTCTCAAGTCAAAGCTATAGAACAGGAAGACTGTGATAGTTACAACACAAGGACAAGAAAACCAACTCCCCTATACCAGCAAGTGTCCTCTGTGATTTTAAGACTATAACATTTGTTGGAGGATATACTTCTGGATGCAAAAGAATTGGAAACTACAGCTTTATCATTTCTCTGCATATTACATTTGCTGTTATAAGGGGCAATGAACATGAACTTATTAATTATTGTTAGAAATATTTAACCAGTCTTGTCTTTCTTATATAAAATGTCAGATAATTAATATAAATAGAAATGTTAGAAACATTTTCCCAGTTAGCTACCTGCATGAATTTACCTTTTGCTAACATTGTCCAAAATGCAGGCACATTGGGGGTTGATGCTGTTCAAAAGAGATGACATGGGTAACAGGTGAGAATCTATTGTTTACAATTATGTGCTCACTCAAAAACTTTAGGAGAGTTATCCTGGATTGTTATGGCTTCACAAATACTTTATAAGGAACAATCTTGGCAAGAAAATAAAATGGTGATTTTGAATATGTAGCCTCCCACTCTTAAGACCCTCCCTCAAATAATCCTAGGAAACATTAATTGTGACTCGAGATACATATATCCCTTAATCAAGTAGAAAATTTTACATTGTCATCAAAAATATTAAAATATACCCCATATATTTGTCCTAGATAGATCTAAACATTTATAAATGTATTATATATACATATATTTATATGTTTATTTAAATATTTAAAAGTTCAGTTCCTATAGCATGTCAGGTACCTCTGAAAATGGACTCTTACGTATTTGCCACTTAAAAGACTCCAGGATGGCTCTAAATGATAGTGGTATGGATTCTTTAGGCATGCTATTCACTTATGTCATGTTCAGACCAGTGAGCTCATTGCCTAAGTTATAGAATAATATGCTCCAGATATCAATACAGTGTAGTAGTTTTAATACTTTGAATATTTTTACGCAAAGGTTCATAAGGTTTTGCTTCTTCGCCGGTGGATGTTTTAGCTGTAGTTGCACTGACGAGTTTATCTAGGAAAAGAGATAAAGTATTTTCAACATATTAAAACATTGACCAAATGTCTGGGGTTTCCATATTGTAAGACTACAAATGGAACAAAGACAAGGAGAGAGGAGAGGAGAAACGAAGAGTAGGAAGGAAGGCACTGGAGAATAGTGTTTTTGTGATTACGGGATGCCTGAAATAGGACTAATACGTCTGTGTTCTGTGAAAGAGAAGAAAAGCTTGGAACCCAGGCCTTTAGAGGTAATGATGAGCTATTGGCTAAGATGGCTGGCTTCGGCAGGCTCCCTACACAGACCTTAGTATAAATCTCAGCCTACAATGTGTCCATGTGGTCACATCACTGAGTGTTTCAGCTGTATCAGTTAACTTAAAAAACAAAACAAAACAAAACAAAAAAACAGTAGCATAAGTTCCATATGGGATACTACCCCACTATAGGGGAATTTCTGTGGAGTGGCAGAATGAATCCACAGAGCCTACAAATCCATCACAGGTATCCTGTTAATAAGAAAGGGTAGAAAATAAATATTCAGACAGAACTCAGAAGAGGTGAAAAGTCCAAGCTACAATGCAATCATTTATTCCTACTAAGAACATCCAGGTGCCTCAGTTTACCCCACTCTCCATGGAGCATTAGAGACTATGCTGAGGAAATTTATCATTAGTGAAAGTGCTGTGGGATGGTCTGTATGTCAAATTGCTCTGATTGGTCAATAAATAAAACACTGATTGGCCAGTGGCCAGGCAGGAAGTATAGGTGGGACAAGGAGGAGAAGAATTCTGGGAAGTGGAAGGCTGAGGCAGAGACACTGCTGGCTGCCACCATGACAAGCAGCATGTGAAGATGCCGGTAAGCCACGAGCCATGTGGCAACTTATAGAGTAATAGAAATGGGTTAATTTAAGATAGAAGAAGTAGATAACAAGAAGCCTGCCATGGCCATACAGTTTATAAGTAATATAAGTGTCTGAGTGATTATTTTATACATGGGTTGTGGGACTGTGGGAAGCTCTCCACCTACATGAAAGAGCTATCCTGGGGCTCACTGTTTATTTGGTAGGCTAGCTCTTCTGGAACGTTCCTACAATGCCCACATGTAGAAGGCACAAAGTTTTATTCATTCCAATTTTGTTGACAATCTTCTAGTTGTGGGATAGGAATCTATGGTTTTGGAATCTCTTCCTTGGGTACTATGGTTTTCAGTAATTCATTTTTTTGGAAATTTGACGTGTCTGGGGTGCTTAAGAGTCAGCTAACTGTAACTTTCCCCACACAACTCAAGATGTTTGCTCTACACAAGCAAGATGCCCCTGGTAGTTTAACTAAGTTTGTCCTAAAAGTGTGACTGGTACAAGGCTTGGAATTGCCCAAATTCTCCATTACTGTCAAGTAAATTTATTAATAATGAGACATTAATGAGCCTGTCCCAGTATCGAAATTGCCATAGCCAGAAAGAGTCACTTTTTACTATTTCACACCATTCAAAGTATAAAAGAGGGAAAAAAACCCCCACAAATATAGGTTTAATAAAGATGAGTAAAAAAGCCTGGAATCCTAACTTTAGTTAACGTTTCTTTCCATGCAAACTGGAAAACCGAGTTAGAACTGAGAGACTCTGTCCACTTCCTCTGTAATGGTCACTGGAATGCTCATAGAGCTTCACAAAAAAAAAAAAAAATGTTGTGGAAGAGAATTTAGGAAAAACAAAACCAGGTGATGACATAACTCTGTCGGTGCCTAGAAGCACAAGATGGACTCTAGAGGAGCCCCAGAGGCCTCACCCCTGTCCCTGGTCTGGTCTGGAATCCCGCCCTAAGGATTGGCCTGTGGAGCTGTGGACTGTGCATTTAGTACTCACAGTTCTTCAGCACAAACTTCATGTCAGTTGTGGCACTCACAGAGATTTCAGAGTCTGTGCCATTTGGATTATGTGTGGTGAACACATCTACAAACAGAAAACCAGAAGTCTTTAGCAACCAGTAATCACTGCTTATCCATGAAATTTTTTTTCATCATAATGTATTTCTAAACTTTAAGAAGTATCCACTGACTAATGAAAAAAGAATTATAAACAACAAAAAATATGAGACTTTTTCAAAGGAAGGGGAGCAAGGAGCAAGCTGAAATTTCATAAGGAAAAAAGTCAAACTAATTTTCTTATGATACATAACTGTGAGAAACAATTAAGGAAATTCATGGAAAATATGTATATGGCTATAAGATGCCAAAATCAATTTGTAGGCAATATGTCACTAAATCTTAACCTTAGTACATCAGAAAATGAGACAGGATTAGAGATAGGGTTTCAGAGCTTATAATTCAGTCAAAACCAGATTGGAGTAGGGTGTGCTCCTAGATGGATCTGTCTCATGTTATTATACAAGAGGGGAGTCTGCAGGAAGAAACAAGGAGAATATGAAATGAAGAGGGTGAGGCACAAACTGATGCTGCCACAAGCCAAGACACATCTGGGCCACCAGAAGCCGAAGGAAGGAAGGAATGGTTCTCAATCTTTGGCTTTGGATGGAGCACTTACTTGATTGGTTCTACTTTAATTTTTGACTTCCAGCCTCTAGAACTATAGGAAACTAGTTTTTTTTGTTTGTTTGTTTTGTTTTTCGAGACAGGGTCTCTCTGTGTAGCTTTGAGCCTTTCCTGGAACTTGCTTTGTAGACCAGGCTGGCCTCGAACTCACAGAGGTCCGCCTGCCTCTGCCTCCCAAGTGCTGGGATTAAAGGCGTGCGCCACCACCGCCCGGCTTCTATTGTGTTTATCCTCTTAATCTGTGACATTTTTGTTTCGGCAGCTTTAAGAAATGGATCCACGCCTCAAAGTAAGTTTGGGCTGACTTACCATCAAATAGATCAGTTTTTACTAAAGGAAGTATCACAATGCCAGGATGAACCACAGTAGACAGAAATAGTAGCAAAGATAACTTTATAAACTTTCGTAACACTTCATGAAAAAAAGTTGTAAGAAATAAGGCTTTGTTTACACACTGAAATGCCTACAAAGTAAATTAGAATTTCAAAACTGGGAAATAATATGGTGATGAGAGATTATAAGGCAGGATTAAGGAAAATCAAACCAGTGTAATCAGTCATACATATGCTATTAACTTAAAACACTTACATTGTTTTATGTCTTTATAGTAATTGCCAGTTTTCTCATTAGCAGGAGTATCTTCTTCATCTTCTTCTGATTTATGTATAACATGAGTATCATCTATATTTTCATGTACAGGAGGAGCACTATTAGCCAGATTTTCATCATCTGAATAATACTGTTCTTCATCTGAAGGCATCACCTCAGGGTTCCCTGAAAAAGAAAACATGACACAGAATGGAATAAAATATGTTAATTATCTTTACTGATTTCTCTCACTGAAATTTTTTCACAATTAGAGATTGAGATTTAAAAGTTAAATTATATTGCATCTTCAACTTTCTTTTTTTTTTTTTTTTTTTTGGTTTTTCGAGACAGGGTTTCTCTGTGTAGCTTTACCCCTTTCCTGGAGCTCACTTGGTAGCCCAGGCTGGCCTCGAACTCACAGAGATCCGCCTGGCTCTGCCTCCCGAGTGCTGGGATTAAAGGCGTGCACCACCAACGCCCGGCGCATCTTCAACTTTCAATCATCCTGCAGAAAACTGCCATATGCTGACTTTCTGTGATTGAGAATCAACCTTCTGATTGACTAATTTTAAATGTTTACTTACGTTCCACATTGGACTGTAGATTGCTAAAGTTTGGGATGAAAACCCCAAATAAAAAGGTAAACAATATAAAATCCATTGGGAAATTGATGTGATTTATCCAGCAATCTACTGTCTCCTCAGGGCTTCCTTCTTGTGGCTCAGCAGGACCTAAGACTCAGTAGGACATTATGACATCACTATTCGTGGGAAACAGAACGCCAGAGAAATGGCAGAACTTTGTGACTCCATTGACTATTTCATTTTTGGTGTTACGATGATTTTAGTTTTTAAAATTAAACACTTTTTTCTTTGAAAGATAACAAATATGTTTTCATAAAATAATGTTAGTTATTGGTCCATGAATTATAAATAATCAATCTTGTTGATAATGACATAAACACCTTTGGAACTTAGGGTTTTGTTTCTAATGACATCAGATCTGTCAGAGTGCTGCAATCTGCTAAAAACAAAAACAACAACAACAATAACAACAAAACAAAATGAAAATCTAGTCAGAGGAAGCAAAACTCAAAACAATCCAAATAGCCTCTAAGTTCTCATTCATAAACTACTTGACTATAATTCTTTAAGAAAAGTTTTATGAAACATCTTTTTTATTTTAAGAATTATTTTCTTCATAAGATGTAACATATTTGTTTTGTTTAATACATATTTTTCAATGAGGTCCAACTTCTACTTCACATTTCAATTGAGAAAATTATCTCATACTTAGCTAGTTGAAAGGTGACTCCAGTATATATATAGCCTTGTACATGGATTACTTACAGAATAACAATTAATGAGCAATAAAGACAGAGAACTGATTTACATTATTATAGTCACCTGACTTTGAAGTATGCTAACTTCAATTATTATTGATGATAACCTTTCCACATCAGATGATATTCATACTTACAACATAAGCATCAGGAAAAACAGCATAGCATCACAGGGCTTTATGTTTGTCTTCAGGGAAGGGGAAGGGCATAAGTGAAGTACAAGCTGTGGTCCTTTGCTGATGGTACCTGGTGATGTGGAGGGCAGGCTCAGCAGAGTTTGGTTTCTTATGAGGATAAGAGAAGCAGCGATAGTGTATCCAAAGGAGAGATGGAAAAAGCAAGCTAGGCTCTTGACCGAGGTCTCAGTCAACCAAAGAAAAATGATTCCACAGTTAGCACTGGACTCTCCCAGTCATCTCAAGTAAGAACCAGAAGGTGGAAAAGACTGAGCGGACACTTCTCTAGAGCCCTTTCCTCTAGTGCAGTGTTTCTCAGCCTGTGGGGCATGACTCTTTGGGGGGATCAAATGACCCATCAGATATCCTGCATGTAAGGTATTACGTTATGATTCATAACAGTAGTAAAATTACAGTTAGGAAGTAGCAATGAAATAATTTTATGCTTTGGGGTCACCACAAGCTGAGGAACTGTGTTTAAAGGGTCACAGCATCAGGAAGGTTGAGAAGCATTGTTCTAGTGCCTCTCTAACTGGTTCAACAGAGGAAATCAGAGAATCAGGAAGCAAACATGCCTCCTGTTGTTGCAAGCCATCAAACACCTTTGGATGATGCAACTAACCTATGGTGAAATTTGACGGACATACATGGGGTGTGTGTGGATCATAATGGAATCATATTATACCTGGTGGTATAGAGGAGACAGCTGGAGAAACATATTTACCCAAATCTACACACTTCTTGGCAGGCAGCAAGTGATCTATGAAATAATGCAGCATTGTATGTAGTTCAGGAATCCCTAAATACCAAAAGCCAGCTTGGCATTTTGGGGGCACAAATAGAATTTTCTTTGTTATTTCATTATCTTGCTCTCGACTGAGTCCTCCTGGGTTAACTTTTTTTTTTTTTTTTAAACAGGTTCTCTCTACAAAGACTTGGCTGTTCTAGAATTTATGTAGACCAGGCTGGCTTCAAACTCACAGAGGCCCATCTGCCTCTGCCTCCTGAGTACTGCCCTTTTTATTTTCTGATATGACAGATACTTTCCATAGGTAACTGAGTTGATAGAATGCAAACAGAAGTTATAGAGATAAGACTTCATGAAACTAAGATTGTTTAATTTCCTCTTTCTCAGGATCAGTACTATTTCTAGAATATATTGATGGATGTTGTAGATTTAATTGTATCTGCCTCAAATTTGTATGTTGAAGTCCAAACTCTGAGCATTTCAAAACATGGCCAAGATTAGAGCTGAGATTACTAGAGGGGTGGGATATGGAAATTGTGGGGGATCATGGTCTGCAAGAGCCCATGGGTGAGTTGGATAACAGTTATTAAGAGAGGTTATGACACTGAAAATCTCTACTTTCAGTAGCTAAGTGAAATAGGAAATTTTACAAAAGAGAAAAACAAAGTGCAGAGTCCCTCTGGGAGGTATTGGTGAAGTCTAAGGACCTCTCCCCTCCCAGGGTGGAGCACAATTTCAGTGTTTTAAAGGGCAGAGGATGAAGGTGGGTGGAGACAAAAGTTGTAGCAGTGACAGGTTAGGAGAGGGAGTGCTGGAAGTCTCTCTTTTGAGCATTTCGTTGGAGCAGTCATGGGAAGTCTGTCTGTCTCTCTCTCTCTCTCTCTCTCTCTCTCTCTCTCTCTCTCTCTCTCTGTCTTCTATCTATCTATCTATCTATCTATCTATCTATCTATCTATCTATCTACAGCTTTTTTTTTTTTCACTATGTAGCCCTGGCTGGCCTGTAACTTGCTATGTAGACCAGGCTGGCCTAAGCTCACAGAGACCTGCCTGCTTCCACTAATGCTGGATTCAAAAGTGTATACTCCCACACTCATGCTGAGTCAGCACCCTAGCTACTCTCTGAACCACGCTCTCTGGGACCCCAGAACAAGTGTTGTGGGACTATATGCTGGGACTTGAGCAGCAGAGAACCTCCTGACTGTGAGAAAACTAAACCCTGAAGTATCTAGTCAGTTGAAAACTGGTAAGAATCAGCATCTATGAGGCAACGAACACAAGTTCAAGGTGTGTGCACCTGATACTGAGAAGGAACACCCAGTGGCATGGTCAGCCTTCACACATGACCTATGGAGGAACATCCAGAGGTATGACCAGCATTTGTGACCTGACTGACCCATGAAGGCTGTATTTCCAAAGTCTGTTCCATTAAACTCCAGTACAGTGAAGTAGCCTACAGAAATTTCGCTTGCATAATCAACTGGTTTGGAAAACACGTGCTGTAAGGCCTTCCTTTAGACAACCGTGGCAATGTTAGTCTAAAGGCTCAAAACAAACTCCAGCAAGAAACCCTTTTAAGACGTTTCCATTTCTTTTTTTTTTTCAAGTTTCCATTTCTCCTTTTTTTTAAGTTTATTTATTTTTTCCCACAAAGCAATTGCATTTTTAACATAGAACAATACATGAATCACCAGCATATATGCATACACAAAACTGCATCTTGAGTCAAGGTAGAAACAATAAATTTCTTCATTTAAACATTTCCATTTTTAACCCAGTTCCAGCATACAGTTCCTGGATCATTACTATAAACTCGAAATTGTCCCATTGCAATGAAATCTCTATTGTGCATTTCAAGACGTTTCCATTTCAAATGTTAACCAGCCTTTTTTTTTTTTTTTTACAACAAACTAGTGCAACAAGAGCATTCGCATGTAGACCACCATGTTGACTAAGAACGCTCAGCAAGAATAGAGATGAATATGTTGACTTTGTCAGGCTGACTTTCCAATGGGTTTTTAAAAACTTGTGTGTGCACGTGTGCATGTGGTGTGTATGCATCTATGTGCACAAGCATGTTCTCTCTCCTCCCTTGTAGATGTAACCAACTGTCGTATAAATAAGAAACACAGAACCAATGCAAAGAAGAAAGCCAAGAGGTCAGAGCTAAGAGCCAAAACCTTACCCTTCCTCCTGCAGTGGTCCTACCTCTCCGAAGGAGCTGGTACTTCCTGTGTTAAAGTCTTTATATAGTCTCTGTTCTGCCTTCTCATTGGTTGTAAACCCAACCACAGGACTGCCTCCTTACAGCCTGTCTGTATAGACCTCCAGGTGTTCTATGGTTGGTAATGAGATTAAAGGCATGTGTATCCAATGCTGGCTGTATCCTTGAACACACATAGACTTACCTAGCTCTGTCTACCAAGTGCTGTGATCACCACTGCCCTGCTTTCCTATGGCTTGCTAATAGCTCTGACCCCCAGGCAACTTTATTTATTAACATACAAATAACATTTTGGTACAAAGAAAATATCACCATACTCCCTCATCACAATCTCTTCTTTTTCTCTCTTCTCTCCTTCCCCTCTATGCCTCCTTTCTCTCCACTCTCCCTTACTTTCTCTTCCCCCTCTCTCCCCATCTCTCTTTTCCCCTCTTCCCTCCCTCCCCCTCTCATGCATCTCTCCTCTCTCTTCCCTCTCTCCCTCTCCATCCTCCTCTCCCACCATCACTTCCTCTCCTTTATCTCACATCTCCCTCTCCCTCCTCTTCTCTCTCCTCTCTAACTCCTCACTCTTTCCTATCTCTCCCCTCTCCCACTCTCATGTTTTCACCTCACTCCTCACTTTCTGTCCCTCTGTACTCCCTTTTCTTTCCCCTCTCTCACACACACTCCTACCTCTCCTCAATCCTCCATTTCCCCCTCTCCCTCCCACTCTCTTCTCCGGCCTCTTACTCCTCTTCAGCTCTCACTGTGTTCTCTATTATCTTTCTTTACCCTTGTCCTCCCCCCTTCTCCCTCTCCTTTCTGTTTCAGCTCTCTCACTTAGATCTCACTCTTCCATTTCTCTTCTCCTGTTTGTCTCCTCTCCTTTCTTTCCTCTCTCCCTCTCTCTCTCTCTCTCTCTCTCTCTCTCTCTCTCTCTCTCTCTCTCGTTTCTCCTCTCTCACTGCTATCTCTTCTCTCGCTCTCTCCTTCATTTGTCACTCCCTCTCTCTCCCCCTCTCTAACATGCACTAGAAACACAGCAGGAGGATTACTTGTATAGGCCTGCAAATACCTGAAGTAGAACAGCAGGTCACATATGTTTTCAGAATAGTGCAGTTCCTTGTGATACACAAATACACAATGCAAATAGATGGTATGGTACAGCAGCAATACTGAGAAAGAAAGAGAGAAGGGAGAGAGGAAAGAGAGAACATGAGTATGAAGAAGGTCACAGAGGAAAGAGAAAAAGAGAGAGGGAACACAGAGCGGGGATCATGAGAGGAGAGTGATGTGGGAGTGTGGGATAGAGACAGGAGGTGGGGAGAGGGGTGTAAATGGATTTTTCTTTGGGCCACCAGCTCACAAGAAATGACACGGAGACTTATTATTAATTATGAAAGCTCTACCTATAGCTTCGGCTTGTCCTATTAGCTCTTATAACGTAAAATAATCCATTTCTAGTCATCTATATGTTGCCACATGACTCATGGCTTTTACTTCTCCTCCTGCATGTCTTCTTGTTCTGCCTCCACTGGTGACTCCTCCTTTCTTCTCTCCCATGCGCTCTGTCCCCAGAAGTCCCGCCTAACCTCTCTCTGCCTAGTTAATGGCCATTCAGCTCTTTATTAAACCAATCACAGTGACACATCTTCACACAGTGTAAAGGAATATTCCACAACAGAGAGGAGTGAGAGAGATGAGATGGAGGAGAGGGGAGAGAGAGAAGGGGAGAGAGACAAATGAGACAGAGAAGAGAGGGAGAGAAAGAGAGGAAAGAGGGATGAGAGATGAAGTCAAGAAAGAGAAGAGAGGAGTTAGGAAGAAGAGGAAGGGGGCAAAGAGACAAGAGAGATGGGACAGATGGAGAGGAGTGAGAGAGGAAAGAGAGGAGAGACTAACGAGGGGTGAGGGGCATGTTGAGGGAGGTGAGACAGAGGGGGAGAGAGTGGAGAGGAGAGACACCAGGGAGACAGAGACAGATGAGAGGGGGAGGGATAGACAGTTATGAGAGAGGTGGTGCAGAGAAGTGAGAGAGATGAGAGAAGAGAGGGAGGGAGATGAAGGAGAGAAAGAGGTGATAGAGGTGGGTGTGGGGGGAGAGGAGAGAAAGAAAGGAGAGAGGGCAAGGACCTAGAGGAGAGAGGGTGGAGCTAGAAGAGAAAGATGGAGAGAGGCGCTTCCAGCGTTCTAAACTGTCAGGGCACAGAATCTGGGTGCAGAACTCTGTGTAGGTTCACAGAATCTACTCTAAGTAGAATGAGTAAGAGTCCTGCTGTGTAGTTGGAATTTTCTCCAGTGCTGCCCAGCACCATGGACCCCGCAACCACTTATAAAATAATCACTCAGAAACTTATATTAATTAAACTGCTGGGCCATTAGCTCAGGCCTACCACTGACTAGCTCTTACACTTAACTCAGCACATTTCTGTTAATCTATATGTCGACACGTGTTCCATGGCTTTACCTGTTGCCTTTACATGTTGCTCCCTGGACGGCAGGCTGGCGTCTCCTCTAGGCTTCCACCTCCCAGCCTCTCTTCTCTGTCCTGCCTATCCTATACTTCCTGCCTGGCTATTGGCCAATTAGTGTTTTATTTATCAATCAATCATAGCAACATATATTTACAACATACAGGACATCCCACAGCACTGCTACAGTATCACATGTATGTTCAGACCTGTACAAGTGCAGCCATCTACTTTTTTGTTAGTGCACATCACTTTGTTCTGCAGTAGTAAGTGTATTTTTTAGCAGAGATTCCTTTCTGAAGTGCTTTTGTCACAGGGCAATGTATGGTGCTCAACTGGGACATGAACGTGTGGTGATACAGTAGGATGTCCTTGTGTGCTTCTGTCTAGGACATCCATGAGTCCTAACGTATTACGTCTGTGAATTTCTGCTGTATTCTTACATTCGTGTGCTTTTCTCTAACACCCCTGTGTGTGGTATGATGCATTAGTGTTCAGACACTCTTGTTGCTGTACTGTTACTTCCATTGTGTCATGTACTCGTCTATCCACATGCCATCGCTCTACTCCCCAAAATGTGTGTGCTGCTCTTCAGGCATGTTCTGGGCTCTGTAAGCATATCCAACTTTTTTGTTGTTAAAGCACACCCGTATATAGCTAAAGTAGTAGTACATCAGTGTTTGGAAAGATGCCGCTGTGTAGTGCATTAGAATTGGATGTGTGTGCAGTGACCTACAAGCACATTCATGTGCAGTGATGTACGAGTATGTCCTTGTGTGCTCTTGTCTAGTGGTTCCATGAGTACTGTATAGTCATCAATGAATCTTGTTGTAGTGTTATATTCATGTGCATTTATGTTATAGTACATCTGTGTGCAGCTGTACTAAGACATCTATGTGTGTGAGTTTACAAGAAAAAGCATTATCAGTTCTGTACTATTCAACCCATGTGTGTTACTTTACATGTTATTTCCATGTGTGCAGCTGTACTGGGAGACATAAGTAGGTCACTTGTTCACAGACATTCATGTGTTCATGCACTAGTAAATACGTGGACACACCAATCTAGAACATCAGTGTCCATGGCTCTTCTGCACTAATACTTCAATGTTCACGTGAACCTCTACAATAATATTATCATGTGCACTGCCTTCCAGTAAGTCTATGATCATGTTTGTTGCAACTGATCTGTGTGTGGTATATTAGTAGTACAACTGTTTTGCTGCTGTATCATTACTTCTATCTGCACTATGCCCGTTCTGGTAGTCAGTACTGTACTCCTGAAAACAGATGGGCTGTTGTCCTAGTTAAGGCATGTTCTGGCCTTCACAAGTGCATCCGTCTGCTTTGCAGTAAATGCACATCAGTTTACATTGCAGTCATAGTCCACAAATTTGGGCCAAGATTCCATTGTGTGGAGCTTTAGCATTAGGTGTGTGTGGATTACTCTACTTGTACGTTCATGTCAGTGATTCATTAATATCATGTGCTCCTGTCTAGTACTTCCTTGAGTACTGATGTACTAATCCACGAGTCCTGCTGTAGTATTATATTCTTATGTGTGAATTCAGACATCCATGTGTGCTTCTTTGCAAGAACATGTGTGATCAGTGAATCCATGTGCAAGCCTTTGCTTGTATTTCCATGTGTGCTGCTGTACTAATACAGCCACATGGATAGCAGTTCACAGACATCCATGTGTTCTGATGTGCCAGTAAAAACATGCACGTACTGATACTGGGCCACCAGTGTGCACTAGCGCACCAATGTCCAGGTAAAGTGTGATAATAATATCCTCATGTGCACTGCTTTCTATTAAATCTGTGATAACTTCTGCCACAGAAACCCTCTCTGTGGTGCATTAGTGGTACAACTGTTTCTGCTGTTGCACTGTTGCTTCCGTTTGCACGCCCCCTTCTCTCTCTCTCTCTCTCTCCCCCCCTTCTCCTCCCTCTAGGTTCTCTACAGTTCTCTCTCCCCCCTCTCCCCTTTATCTCTATTCTCTCACTTCTCTGTGTCTCTTCTTTTTCTCTTGCTCTCTCTCCACCATTCATCTCCTGACCCAACTTTTGGCCTTTCAATCAATTCAAAAATAACGCAGACTGAATGTATCATAAATAAGCCTTTTCTGATGGGCACAGGCCAGAGCTTTCCCCTGGAGTGTTGCTAAAGTCCTCGGTAGTCATCGGCCTGCAGTGGGAAGTTGCAATTCTGCACAGACTCATCCTAGGTGGTCCTTCTGGGGGACTTCAGGTGCTTCTCTGTTGCATATTTGTTGGGGTTCACTCTGGAAGCTGCTTTTTTTTTTTCAGATCTTCTATTATTTGATGCCTTTCTGATTCAGAATTTAAAAGTGAGGTAGGATATCATTTTAAAATAAACAAACAATGCTACATTAAAGTACTAGACAATTTGGTGAAGTTTGAAAAAAAGGCAAAATTAGGAATGTATATTTTCAACTTTTATGATTAAAAATCATATTATAAAAGAGAATAAAAAGAAAAAAATTTCCTGTCAAATACAGACCATCTGTTTTTCAAAATAAAGAGTGCCACCCTCAGCAGGTCAGGAAAACTGAAGAGAAGGTATGGAGTTGGTGAACTACTAGACAGACGCACAGGCACACATGGGACTTTATCTGAGAGGCAAAGCTTAACTCTTCATTTTATTTTTTCTCTCTCTGCTCCTACTCAGTTCTTTCTCTGTTCTCTTCTTCTACCCTGTTGTTTTCCTTCTCCTCCTCCTCTTCCTCCTCCTTCTTCTTCTCCTCCTTCTTCTCCTTTTCCTTCTCCTCCTCCTTCTTCCTCCCCCTCCCCCAGTTGTCCTTCTTCTGTCTCTTCTTTGACATTTTCCTTCTACTTCTCTTATTTTTAATTTATCCCTTTTATACTTCCTAAGACAAAAACAATCTACACAAGAAAAGATTACCTCACAACCACAAGTTACATATTTTCCAAAAACAAATTAAAATCTGTAAACAAGAAAAACCACATTATGATCACAACTTACATGTTTTTCTTAGAAATCCACAAGTAGTTAAACATTTTTTCTTTGTATTGATTTTCCCACCATAACATCTTCACCCCAAAGCACTGATTCTTTTATAATTCATTAACAAAATTTTAAGCAAGCCAAATATATCTCAGCCAGTTTCTTTTGTACTGGCAAGCAGCTGTTTGCAGATACAAAGAAAGGATCAATCACTTTATTATTTATCACAAAAAGTAATCTTAAAAAAGATCTTAAAAGAATCACAATCTAAACTTTTTTTTTTTTTTTGGTTTTTCAAGACAGGGTTTCTCTGTGTAGCTTTGCGCCTGTCCTGGATCTCACTTGGTAGACCAGTCTGGCCTCGAACTCACAGAGATTCGCCTGGCTCTGCCTCCCGAGTGCTGGGATTAAAGGCGTGCGCCACCACCGCCCGGCTAAACTTTTATATATATAAAACAGTCATTTCTACTTTAGGTCCTCAGAGTGCACACCCACTCATCAGCAATTTTTCATTAAATCATACCAGGAAGCTGAGGGCAAAATGGATACAAGAAATTAATCATTGCCTTTGATCACCAACCCATCTTTAGCAAGATAGGTGTTGCAGGATATTTGATCACATTGTCAACCCCGAGGATTGTGTTATTTACTGGAAAAAAACTGTTTCTAGTTGTGGTGTGGTTCAGCCCTAGCATACACCTTTAATCTAAGAGATTTCTGCTTGAATATTGTAAATCAATTAAATAAAGTCAACCATAGGTTAGGCAGAACAAGCAACCAGTTGACAGGAAGTGAACATAAAAAAAACCATAGAGAGTCAGAAGAATGGATAGAGAGATTCACTGAAAGTAGAAGGGAGGGACATTCAGTTTTAGGAGTTTTGTTTGAGACAGTTTAAGAGAAGGCTCTTTGTGGGATGTCAGCAGAGGAGGAAGATCAGTTGGGTGCTTTTTCTGCCTCTCTGAGCTAGCAGGGTTTTACCACAGCATCTGGCTCCTGAGTCTTTATTGGTAAAAACTGAACAACTGGGATTTAGTTAAAAAGAACAAAAAGCATGTCAACTAGCAATAGCCAGGCTGACATTATTCTTGTTCCTTGGCCTCAATGAGTAAGTAACCTTAGCTCAAGTAACAAAAGTGTGACTTTCTAAACTTTAAATTGTTCCCCAAGACTTTCTACATCAAAGCCTTTAACAAAAACATCTTAACCCAACTTTACTAAACCTGAGCCTGGATCCACAGGACATCTGGAAAAAGCTGCATGTTGCAGCACTCATCTGTAGTTAGTTCTGGGGAAGCAAAGACAGCTGCATCCCTGGGGCTTGATGACCAGTCAGTCTAGCTGAATTGGCAAGTGCCAGGTTCAGAGATTCCATCTCAGAAAAAAAAAAAATAAATAAATAAAAGGTGACGAGTAACTGAGGAAGACACTTAATTTGACCTCTGATCTACATACACTGATGCACATGCACACACACTTCCATGATTCCATTACCATTTTGATACTTCAGCATGTGTTTCCAATATTTCTTCTATATTAACATACTATATTTCAGATCTGAGGTAATTCATTTTATCTTTCATTGGTTTTAGAAGATGTATTATTGTATATGCTTGCAAATGATTGCTGTGGAATATTATTTTAACTGGGTAAGGGTGTAAAGGTGTGTTTCATTTGTTTCTGCTGCCTTTGTTAATGATGCAAAGATGTGCTACATT
>CABHPP010126708.1:22207-44296 GCA_902168425.1 Peromyscus attwateri | reverse complement strand
AGAGGGGAAGGAAGGGAGGAAGAGAATAGGGCAGGAGAAGTAAAGGGAGGGGATGGGGAGGGAGGAGAAGAGGAGGGGAGGGGAAGGAGTAAGAGAAGGGGAGAGGAGGGGAGGGGAGGCAAATCTAGGCATGGTAAAATGCACTTGTAATCCCAGCACTGAGGGTGCAAAGACAGTGGATCCCTGGGACCCACTGGGGCCTGGCCTAGTCTCCTTGGCAGTTCCAGGCCAATAAGATACCCTGCATGGAAAAAAAAAGACAAAAAACAAGATGGAGGTAGAGTGTGCCTGAAGAATGACACCCTCCAGCGTCCATTCTCAGGCCAGCACATGCACAACACACACACACACACTCACACACACACACACACACACACACACACACACACTCACACAAAACAAATACATAAGCCGGTGGTGGTGACGCACGCCTTCAGTCCCAGCACTTGGGAGGCAGAAGCAGGCTGATCTCAGTGAGTTCGAGGCCAGCCTGGTCTACTGAGCAAGTTCCAGGACAGGCAGGACTGTTACACTGAGAAACCCTGTCTCAAAAAATCAAAAACAAACAAACAAACAGATTAAAACAAAACGAACACATACAAGTCACACAGCACGGCACGTGTGTCAGGAGTCAGTTGACTCATGTGTCAAGAGTCCGCTCACTCTTTCCGCCATGCGGATCATCGCACTCCACAGCAAACACTTTTACCCAGTAGGCGGTCTCTCTGGCAGCCGCCTTGTGTTTGGAGACAGGGTCTCTCACCGGGACCAGAAGAACAGGCTGCCTGGCTGTCCAGTGAGCCCCAAGGATCCCTGCTCTCCGCCTCCCAACTCTGAAGTTACAAGCACGCGCCACTCTGCCCAGCCTTTCACGCGGGTTCTGGGGATTCAACTCAGGTCCTCATGCTTGTCCAGCAAACACTTTATTTACCAACTGAGCCTCCAGCCCACCTTTGTTTTTACTTTTTAAATAGTTCACACAAAAACAAAATGAGGCCCAAGAATCAATCTCTCGTCCAGAAGCAGCCCAAGCACAAATGTGCACAGTGTCGTCTGACGGTTGGCGTGTGGCTACCTCAGGAAAGATCAAACCAAAGTTCCAGCAGGAAGGTGGAAGCTGCAGGCGGACCTTCACCTGTGACCTTCATGTCGAAAGGGGCCACAAGATTTCTGTCTCTTGCTAGACGCCCGAGGCCGGGCTGCAGGTCTTGCCGAGGGCCTGATCTCGCCGATGGGTGTGTCTGCCGGGCATCTGAAATCTTTACAGTAAGTGGTGACTCATCTATGGAAGCCACCGTAGATACCACTGTGTAATAAGCCGAAATTTGTTCCATCCACATGAAAGAGAAGCGCCGAGCACAGGGCTGAGCGTTTGAGTCAAACTGAGACCCCTGTGCACCACCACACTCCTCAGCATCCAGCCGTGAAGTTATCTAACTCCGGGGACTCAGGCTGGGGAGGGGGGCCTCTAAGGAAGGCTCAAATTCATAAACACACAAATGCCGTCAGTTCTCCTCATGCTAAGTCGCTGTACGTGTAAGTTCCACAAGTCCCTGCCATGTCAGCCGCTGCCCCAAATACCAAAGAACAAACAAGAGTCTTCCCTCCTGGAGATGGGAGTCCCTGAACTGCTGCTCTCAGTATACTTCCTCATGACCCAGTAAGTTCTCATTTCAGCTCCATCTTACAAAAAGGGAAACTGAGGCAAAGAGAAATTAGGAAAGTCACCCAAGATCACAGCTAGCACCCACAGCCACTCTCCTGAAGCAGGGGCTGTCTCTACCACTCAGTGCAAAGAAACAGAGGCAGGTGGACTCGGGTATCAAGGAGTCCAGGGCCTAGTGGGGGCGCGGACAGTATTGGGGTCCTCTCAGAGAGGGAGTGTTCATGAGCTGCAGATAGTCAACAGCGGCTATATATGGACATCTTCCTGAATGAAGAGCATGGCAGTCGGGTGGAGGGGATGCCAGAAACAGTTAGAAATGCCTGGGTACCCACCCCAAGTTCACGATCAGTGAACCTGGAGTCTCACAATGTGATCTTATTTAGAAACAGGGTCTCGGCAAAGGGAATTGGTATATAACTCATCTTGAGCTCGTTCCTTTTTAATGTTGTTCATGCATAGAAATATGGTGTGCAAGCAGTGTGTACGGATGCTTCGAATGCGTGTGGACACACATGTGCTGTGCTCAGCAGAGGTTGACACCAGGTGTCTTTGTCAATCACTCTCCCTTTAGTCACCGAGGCAGGGTATCAAACATACGGACCGCCTCAGGAATTTGCAGGTCATCCTTGCACAGGGGCCGTGTTAATCTCTGTATCATTCCAATTTTATCGTATGAGCTGCTAAGGCGAGCCACAGCTGCTGTACTTAAGAGAAAACAGAAACACATAGGAGTGCATGCAAACACACACACACACACACACACACACAAACACACACACACACACACACACACACACACACACACGAGGGGCAGACAAGTTGTGTTTCCACGAGCTGAAGAGTACTAAGGACTACAGGAACTGAAAGCGAGGTGTAGAGAGACCTTTTCCTGCCCAGGCCTTCATTTCAAGCATCCAAAACTGTAAAAGACTCATCCGGCCTGAGGCGCTCTGCTAGGGTAGCCGTAGGAAGCTAAGAGAAGGTAAGTGCCCAACAGATGTCCAGTTGAGCTGACGAGCTGGGACTCCACCCTGCAGGCTGCTGGCCAGCGCTTGAGCAGCAGACAGGAGTGCATTCCAGTTTTCAGTGTGTTTTATAACTGGAGCATCCCTCAAATCCGCACAGTCCACTCCTGGAACTGTCTTTGCCCGCCCACATCCTTCTTGTTGGCACATCCCTGCTTAGGGCCGCAAGCACTGAACGGAACATCTGTCTGCAGACAGCGGCTGACTTCAGCAGGGGACATTCTTCTGACCAGACGTTCCCACCTACCACACGGGCTGCTCAAACTCCACGTGTCCAGAGTAAGCTCAGTTCAACGTCCTCACACATCTCACTCCCTCCGGGCTCCCGATCTTTGCTGGTTGTGCACTGAACATCTAGTCACCTCATCAAAGGCTTGGGGGATCACCCCACACTCTCTCCACACTCACACACACACACACACACACACACACACACACACACACCGTCTTGTATTCTGTACATGGCCCATTCTAGTTATTTCCCACCCAGGGTTACTATTGTGACCTATCCTGGGTTTTCATGTCCTCCTTCCTCCCCCTACACCACCCCTCGTTCAGTCACAGTGGGAAACGCAGCTTTCAGAGGCACACATCCAGAGACACCACCCCAGTCTGGGGACCTCTGGGGACTCACAGTGTTTGTTCAAGCAAGAGCCCCACCCAACCTCCTTTCTCAGTCCTTCCTACTCAAGACACTTCCTTCCACCACGCAGATCCTGCCTTCTCCCTGTTCCCCAACCTGATCCCACCTCCCCGTCCCAGGTAAGCATCCAAAATGCAAGGCATTAACCACCGGAGGACTGACACTTTCCCATCTGGGAGATTACCGCTCAGAACCTTCCTATCAGAATGAATGAAGTGCTGGGCACAGCAGGTGACTCACAGCTGGCTGGAACTCCAGCTCCAAGGAACCTGACACTCTCTTCGGGGACACCTCACATATGGCATTCATACATACACACATACAAGTTTTATATACATACATACATACATATATATCACAAATAATTTTTTTAAGTAGTGTGGGGGATGTGACTGAGTTGGTAGAGTGTCTTCCTAGCGTGTGTGAAGCCCTGAAGTGGGTCACCAGTACTATATAAAATAAGTGTGGTGGCACAGGCCTGTAATCCCAGCGCATGGAAGATGGAGAGAAAAGGATTAGAAGTTCAAGGTCATCCTCATCTATATAGTGGGTTCAAGGCCAGCCTAGGTTACATGAGATCCTGCCTCAAATTGAGACGCTTCAGCCCTGCAGACAGATAGGAGTACTGAGGGTATTTTCAACCGTTCCCAGTGAACGCCAGCAAACAGAGCCATTCCTTGAGGTGGACTACCCCAGCTGCAGACACTCTTACAGCTGTGCTCAGAGCCCCCAGTGTCACCTTCCCAGAACCCTTCCGGGGTCCATCATCAGCACCGTATCATGGAAGGAAGAGTGAGGCTCTGGGGGCCAGGAATAGTAACTCAGTCTTTCTTCTTGGAAAAGGCAGGAATCAAGGACCACCCAAGCCATGTCTCTGTGGAGGCTTGAATAGAATGGCCCCCATAGGCTCATACATTTGAGTGCTTGGTTCAAAGTCGGTGGAACTGTTTGGGAAGGATTAGGAGCTGTGGTCTTGTGGAGAGGGTGTGTCGTGGGGTGTGGGTGGGGCTCTGAGCTTTCAAAATCCCACACCATTCCCAGGCAGTGTCCTCCTCCCCCTTACGGCCGCAGATCGGATGTAAGCTCTCAGCTACTAATTCAGCGCCATGCCTGCCTGCCATGCTTCACTCCCTGACAGCCATGGACTCTAACCCTCAGGAACCACAAGCCCCTAAATGAAATGTTTCCTTTTATAAGTTGCCTTGGTCATGATATTTTTGTCATTGCAATAGAAAAGTAATAACTAAGACAAATAGGGACAGAGAACATGGTTTACTCAGCCCTGAGACACAAGGCCCCGGGACACAGTGTCTCATCAATGTGTGTCCGAGGTGAAGGTAGCTTGGATCTCCTCCTGTGGGACTCTCTAAGCCTCTCACTCATGTCCTCATCTGAAAAAAAGCAAGAAAAATTGGCCCTGCCTAAGAAGAGTTGTATGAGGAAGAGATAAAACGATGAACACACGGTGTTCTGACTCTGCCCATGAATGTCTTTTTTTGCTGGGCAATGAACCCAAGGCCCCTCATGGGCCAGGCAAGGGCTCTACCACTGAGCTACCGTACCAGCCCAACAGAAGGTCTTGTCCTCCTGAGTCCTGACTGCAGGTCTGAAATGGATGGGCACAGACTTTGCTTAACCTTCATAGGCTGCAGCCCTCTCCAGGGGATTCCCAGTGGTTCTGCAGGCTGTCTTTTTCAGGGGTGTGTCAACCTCCCCCTCTCTGTTGCCACACAGAAGTAGCTGGCCCCGCCTGGAACCGCGGACATTTGCGGCAATGGGGACAGAATGAGAAAGTGAGGGCTTACTGTGCCTGCAGAATAACTGCCTTGACGAAAGCCCAGAACCCTCGGATCTCTTATGTGGGTATCACTGCGACCTCTTCTAAGGTGGAGACAGGCTAAAGAAGAGATATGTGATTCGCCCAAAACCACACGGCAACGCAGTGACTCAAATCCAGCTTTTTGTGGATGCCCGGTGCCCAGCGCTCCCTTCACTGCCAGGATTTTCCCCACCTTTCTGCTAAAAACCTCAACATGGGTCACCGAGATGGCACGGTGGGTAAAAACGCTTGCTGCCGAGCGTGACCACCTGAAGTCCGTCCCTGAGACCCATGTGCTAGGCAGACAGACGTCCTCTGACTGTTATAGAATGCTATTGCATGTGCTTATTCCACACACATGCAAAATAATAAATCATTTTAAAATAAAATTATTAAATTAAACAAACTGCAATATGTAACAATCACAATTTTACTGCAGAGGACATTAATTAAATGACTTTTAAATTAAAACTTCATTGTAAAGAACTTGAAAAAGCCAGCATTATGCAGCTGTATCAGCCAGACCCAAAGTCTCTAACTCAATGAACACTGAGTTATAGTTGATATGGCCGCAGGCTCTGGGCTCTCCCAGGTTCTCACGAGTGCATCTATCTAGGAAAGGACCGCATAGGACAAGCCATCTAGAGAAGAGGGTGGGGAATCTACGGGTCTACCGTCCATCATCCTAACATGCCCTGATTCCACACACTGAGGCTGCTTCCCTTTGATTTTTCCATCAGGGATAAGTTAGCTTCTTCCTCTTCGGGGTTGACTCTGGGGGGGCTTACTCCCCCAAAAGCAAAAACACTGGTCAAGCGTTTCAAAGGCTGCCGTGATCCTTGTGCTCATGACCCTCTCCTGAAGCTGGCTCCACTCTTCAGCCTTGAAGGAGGAGGTACCCAATTTTCTGTCCTACTGGCCTCAAGGGGAGGTCTCGTAAAACTGACCCAAGCCAAGTCACCTTTATTCCCAGCATTCCAGAGGCTTAAGCTGGCAGATCTCTTTGAGTTCAAGACCAGTCTTGCCTAGATATCAAGTTCCAGGACAGCCACGGCTATATATCAAGACCCTGTATCAACAATAATAACAACCACCCCCCAATTACAACTATTGTTCCAAGCCCAATGAAACATTACCACTGAGTCGGTTGAAGCTCCATCTTTTGTAGTTAGCAATTTCACCTTACATTTCTTCTGCACATCTGTTTATTATCTGGACTTCATACGAAATTCTCTTTCCCCAGGCTTACTGGGTCACCAATACAGTCTATGCACCTGCCTTCACTGTCTGTATCATTCTGTGCATAATTCTCACAGTGTGCCTTACCCAGGGGTTATCACAACTGTTTCCTCATCCATTCCTTTCCCCCTTTACACAATTCTACTTATTTTAATTTTATTATTATTTATTTTTGAAACATGGTCTCCTGTAGCTCAGGCTGGCCTAAACTCCCAATGTCACCTTGACCTCCTGACCTCCACCTGCTGAGTGCTGGCACTGCAGGCATGCCCCACCTTACCTAGTTTTGATTTCATCATTTTTAAGAAAACTTCTTCTTTTACTAGGCTGGCCTCAAACTCAGAGATCTGGCTGCCTCTGCCTCCCAGTTGCTGGGATCAAAGGCGTGTGCCACCATGCCTGGTATTAAAGATTTTCAAACACAACTGCTTTTTACACCAAATATTCACTCCCCATTGGTCAGCTCTGTCCTACTATGGTACAGCTCCAGTGCCTCCCACTCGCCTGTCTGGTCAGCTTCGGGACCCTGATGCTTTCAAAAGACCCTCTGGGGTCTTTTGGGAAAAATCAGGGACACCAGCTGTCCCTGGCTCACATTACCACAGCCTTTCAGGCTTCATGGCTCTCCCTGGAGCTCCACTGTCGGCCATGAGCTCGAAGCATCAACTTTAACCCCTGTAACTTCTATGTACAAGCAGCCGCAGAGCGGCCTGCCATCTTCTTTGAATAGAAATTGTGTCATTCGTAAACAGTCGTATTTTTATCTCTTCCTTCCCCATGCCAATCCCTCTAGTATTTTTTTTTTTTTAATGTTTTGTTCCTATATTGTCATGACAAGCCTCTGTTAAAGAAGAGCTGAGATAAGGCCTCTGGGCTTACTTCCTGTTTCTCTCCTTTAGAAGCAGCCTCTATGCAAGGCTGTGACCAGATCACTCACAGACCCTTCCTCTGTGTAGGGGCAGATTCTCTGACATGCCTGTTTTAATGTTATGATACTTAATACTGCAGACATCATGGGTTTTCAGTACTTTTCTGCATTCAGTGAGACCGAATTCCTTCATCCATCAAACTCTTGGTGAGTCTCAGTTACATATCGGGTTCCGTCCCGACATCTAGGTCTTCAACTTTCACAGTTTCTTTCTGCTAACACTAGCCTGTGTTGAGTTGGACTTAACTTCCTGGGATAAGCCTTATTTAGTAATGTCTCAAGACTTCAAAATTTTAATCTAACTTCACTTTGTTGTTTGGTTTTGGGATAGTGTCTAAACTGCATAATCAGCTGAGGATGGCCTTTGGATTCTTCTGCCTACACCTTCCAAGTGCTAGGATCACAGGCAGGATCCACCATGCCTGGTTTATGCAGTTCTGGGGCTAGAACCCAAGGTTTCTTGCATGCTAGGCAAACACTACCAACTGAGCTACATCCCCAGCCTTACCTTTCACTTGGGAGAGGAGTGTGACACAGAACCACATGTAGCCCAGGCTGGCCTAGAACTCCACCATTCATGTGCTTGGATTACAGGTGTTCATCATCACACCCAGCTTCAAGAGACTTACTTTCAAACTTGATTTTAACCAAAAGGCTGAGAAGACGTGTAAGACTTGTCTGGATTGATTTTTTATTTTTTTATAAGAACTTAAATCTGAGCCGGGCAGTGGCGGCGTACGCCTGTGATCCCAGCACTCAGGAGGCAGAGGCAGGCGGATCTCTGAGAGTTTGAGGTCAGCCTGGTCTACAGAGTAAGTTCCAGGGCAGCCAGAGCTGTTACACAGAGAAACCTTGTCTCAAAAAACAAACAAACAAAAAAGAAATTAAATTTGTTAGGTGATTTTAAAATGTACATAGAAAAGCTATTGAGACATGAACTTTCTGGATGTATCTCAAATGTCACTTCCTCTGTGACGGCCTCCCGACCCCCACCTTTCTGAAGTAGTGAAGTTCCTTCACGAGGACTCTAAAATAACCAAATGACCAGGTACCTGAGTCCCCCTCAAAACTCCCTCGGTGCCCTGAGGAGCAGCATGGACACCTCGCCAGTGCGGAGCAACATGGCAAGCGGCTGGTCGTTACTCAGCTGACGTTTCCCGAAGCTGTCGGGCCACCCATTTGTGCACTCCTTTAGTTCACAGATGATTTTTTGAGGCTGTGTTTTGTTCTGGGCTCTCTGTCTGGCAAGGTCTCGTGTAGCTCAGGCTGGTCTGGAACATGTGATGAGGCAGAGGTGGCCCTTGCTCTCCTGACCGTCTGCCCTGGGTTCTGAGACTGTGCTCACGGGCCACTTTCCCTGGCCAGCCTGTGTCCGCACATGAACTCAGTCTGTGATTTGCTTCTGACTCAGGTCTACGCCTGAGCAGAGGAGCTGAGCGGTGGCAGGCAGACCTCCCGCCACGGGACGGGACTGGCAATCTCTAGATAGGACGTTTGTTTCACAGCGGTTTTAGGAAAAGGGACAACACAGGATAGAGCTATGAATGGTCCCAGTAAGTGCCCCAAACCAGCCCAAGTGGCTCGCAGCAGCACAGAGAGGTAAAGGAACCATCTATCAAGACGACACCAGGGCCTCAGCAGAGCAGGGCTCCTAACCCACGGGCTATCGATACACACACTCTCCAAAGGGTAGCCTGAGGTCCAGCTGGGGTAAATAATTAACCCAAGAGTCATAGGGCCAGCAAGCAGATGGACTAGCACTGAAACCAGTGCCCTCTCACCACACACCTGTATCCCTGACAGAGGGTAGGCAGGGCCAGGACCTGGATGCCCAGCACCGCAGCAGAGCAGGAAGCCACACAGGGCCTCTGAGTAGAACCAGAACTTAGAGAAGGAAATAGGACGCCGAGTAGAGCGGCAGCGTCTCGGCCAGGATCCCAGCCGGAAAGAATCGCAGTCTCCACTTCCTCAGACCAGTCTGCCGGGGCTGAGCTACAGGAAGTAATTGCGGGGCTGTCCACACCCAAGATGTCACAGGCTGGGTCTGGGTAGGTAGGCCTCTCAGATCCACAGACCCTAAGATCTGTGTGGGCACGCAGGCAAGCGGGCTTCTCACTGCTGTGGGCATCTCCACCCACACTCAGATGTGCAACATGGCCTCGATGCATGGGAAATCTCAGCCTGGGATTTCCTTACCAGCTAATGAACAGGGGATGGACCAGATGGCTGCGACAGGCACTGTGGATTCTGTCCATAACCCTTAAAAGCACAATTTAAGTGAAGGGTTCTGTGGTCGACAGGCCACATATATACATGCACACGTACATACGTGTTCATTCCAAGCCTTGTTTCCTCCCCTCGTCTCTTTTCTGAGAGCTAGTCTTGGGCAGGTATCAACCTAATACAACCCTTTTTAATTTGATTCTCTGTTTGTTCAGCTGCCTGATTTTAGTTATCTGAATCAGGACGCCACGTCTCCCAGACTGGCCTTAAACTGGCTCCACAGGCCACGTAGCCGAGGGTGAGTTTTAATTCTTGATCCTTCTGCCTCCGTCTCCCAAGTACTGGGATTACAGGCATGCACCACCACAGCATCATCTCAAGAAAAGCAGTTTAGGGCCAGGGAGATGCTCCCTTGCTATGCATGAATGAGGACCAGAAGTCAAGATCCCCAGCATCACATAAATGCCTAAATGCCTTGTGGGCATGGTGGCCTGCTTGTAATTTCAGTGCTCAGGAAGACAGAATCAAGGGATTGATTGCTTTGAGCAAGCCAAGTAGCTACCCTAGGCAGATCCATGAGCTCCGGGTTCAAGTGAGAGACACTGCCTTGGTTTATAAGGCGAACAGCAATTGAGGGAGACACTCGGGGTCAACCTTCGGCCTCCACATACAGGCACATACCTTCACACTCATGGGAACACCCATACACACACACACACACACACACACACACACACACACACACACACACACAACTATTAAAAAAACTATCACCAAATATTTGCCCTCATGTGTGCAAAGGACACCACCATTTTCCATTCTTTACTTCACTATGTGTCCAGTCCACTAGGTTGATTTACTGACCCTCTAATGGTCCACAGGTCCAGCTCTTATTAGACTTTCTCTTGGGGATGGATATTTATATCGCTGTCTTTCACTTTACACTATTACAGCAACATCCCCTGAACACTGCACATGCAGGAGAATTTTCCTCCAGGGCAGGCACCTAAGTCTGGAATGGTTAGGTGCTAGGATACGGGCTTTTAAGATCTGGATAAATAGCATGGTTTCCACCTTTCCATCCAATGACATTGATTCGCTCTCACCGGCAATGTGGGAAATGACTTTTTACCAAATCAGTGTGTTATCAAGCACGTCCATCTTTTTTGATCTGATAGGTTACGAATGCCCTCCGTCGAGGTTCTGACACATGGCATCACGTGACAGTCTATGCATCTCCAAATCCCAAGGAAACTTTACACTGTTTTCCCTGCAGATTTATGCCCATGCCCTTCACATATTTTTTGGTAAGATTAGTGACCCCTTTATTTCCCAGAGCTCTTTGTATACTAAGAATATGGACTCCTTCGAGACAGATTGCAATTTTTTCTCAGACTGTCATCTTTTGATGTCATTTGGTTTGGGTTTTTTTTTCCCACAATAAAAAAATTCTATTGATCTTGTATTCTATGGCTTATACTCCAGTATCAAATTTAGGAGGGAATTTCTAAGATGATAGAACATTTTTCTGACTTTTTTTTTTTTAAGACAAAGTCTTATGTAGCTCAGGTTGGCCTGGTCTAGACGTTGCTATATAGCTAAGGATGCTCTAGGAAGTTCAGATCCTGCCTCCCCGAGGCTGAGATCGTAGGCTTGAGTCACCACACCGGGTTTATGCAGTGTGGGGAGGCCAGCATTCTGCCGCCTGAGATACATCCCCAGTCTCCTCATGGGACTTTAATAGGGCACCTCCTGCTTGTCGCCTCAACACTAGCAAAACTTTGGCTACTGACTTGACAAAAATCTACCTTTCCCTGTTGAGGAAGCATCTAATTATTCCCATAAGAGTTTTACTGGAAACAGATGTTTAATTTTTTATCAACTCTTTCCGTATCTTATTTTCTCCTCAGATACTGTAATATGACAAATGCTTATTTCTAGAGACCCTAACACTGCCCTATCCTCAAATTCCCGTTCAGAAGCCCACATGACTACACAGCTCCCTCCCTGGGCAGCTGGATTCTGTCTGCTCACTGTATTGTTGAGGCTTTGAGTCTCAGCTTGCAAAACGGAAATCCCTCTGCAGTGGAGCACATACACTCTTCTGTCATATAGTGGTGCCCTGCCTTCATACAAGGAATCCAAGTGTTCCTGCTCTGCTCCAGGACCATTTGAATGGCGTCAAAATCACCTGCACCTTCAACGTTCATCTGGTCCTGGAACTATTTTAAGGGATAGCTCTTGGTTTTGTTAAGTTTCTCCACATCTTCTACAGTAATTGGCCTGTTTACACTGTGTTCTATTTTGGTGTCATTTTTAAAATTAAAGAACACATACTTTCATAATTCATAAATGATTTCTAAACACAGCAAGATTCCTCCAGACTCACTTGAAGAAGCAAATTATAGCAAATCCCAGACTTTACTAGGACAATGCCAAATCAGCCTGGCTCCTGAATCCTGCATCCCTGTTCCCCACCACGCTTAAGGCCTCTTTTTTTATTACCATGAAATTCATACGAAAGATGAGGGAAGATTTGTAACAAGCCAGGAACATCCTCCAGAGAAACATGGGGCCCAGCAGTGCCGTCCTGACCGTGCTGGCCAGTTTTCACGTCCACTTGACACAAGCCAGAGTCATTTTGGAAGAGAGAACCTCAGTTGAGAAATGTCTCCATCAGACTGGCCTATGGGCACACCTGGGGTGCACTTTCTTGATTGATGACTGCTGTGGGAGGGGCCAGCTCACTGTGGGCAGCCACCCCTGGGCATGCGGTCCTGGGTACTGTAAGAAAGCAGGCTGAACAAGCCATGAGGAACAAGCCAATAGGTAGTATTTCTCCGTGGTTCTGCATCAGCTCCTGGCTCCAGGTTCCTGCCTTGAGTTCCCTCCCAGACTTCCCTTCATGACAGAGTGTCACCAATAAGCAAACAAACCTGCCTCAGCCGTCAAGGAAGGACGGCACAGAGACACTCACTTTCCCTCCTGTTATTAACTCCAGGGCGGCCATTCAGTTCCTTCCAGGCTCCCTTCATCTCTCTTTTAAAAAATTTAAAATACCTGTGTGTATGTGTGTGTGTGTGTGTGTGTGTGTGTGTGTGTGTGTGTGTGAGAGAGAGAGAGAGAGAGAGAGAGAGAGAGAGAGAGAGAGAGAGAGAGACTGTGAGCACGCAAGTGCTGCAATGCACACACGCTGGTCAGAGAACAGCTTTCAGGGGTCAACCCTCTCCTCCCACTGTAGTTTCTGGTGATCACACTCAGGTTATAAGGTGTGTTTCCCCACCCCCCACCTCTCTGATACTAGCAGCCTCCAGGACAGGGGGACCTACAAGTGTTCACTCACCACACCCCTTCCCGAGGTGAAATGCTTGATACACATGGACTCGGTCAACAGAATGAAGAGCGAGAGCCTGTCCACGAGAACAAACACCCAGAAAACAATCCCAGAAGGCCCTGCGCAACAGAGCGCTGTGGAAGCATTGTGAGACCAAAGTGCCACAGTCGGGGGATGCTCTAGAGGCCCTTCTGGCGGGGTATACGGCCACCACTGAAGGCTGCATCTGCCTGGCTAGAGAAGGTAAGGCTCCAGATAAGCCTGTTATATGCGGGCTCGGGAGCCACACACAGAGCAGGCAATGGGAACCACTGAGGGCTCCTGTGCAGGAAGGGAACGGGAAGAAAGTGGTAATTTGGTCACACTCCCTAAACTCTGTGATGCCAGGCTTGTATTCAAAGAAATGATTAGCTGTGCCAAGAACCTGGGTGAGCTAGGGGTGCGTAAAACCACAGCCCTGGGCTGTTGCCACAAGTGAACTGCAAACACACACTGCGCGCGCGTACACACACACACACACACACACACACACACACACACACACACACACAGATTCCTAGCTTTAATGACAGGCTGCAGACAGGAATCACACAGTTGTTTTTGTACTACACAGTCAAAACCACACCGTCACCCATCCTGTTAACTTCAGGGGCCATCTGTGCTAGGCCCGAACTTCTCCATAGTCAAGTGTTCCTGACCACCCTGTCAAAGGCAGGTTCTGGCTGGGGCAATGGCTCAGTCCGTAAACCACTCACAGTGTATAAGCATGAGGACCTGATTTCAATTCTCCGAAGCCCAGATAAAAATGTCTGGGGCCATGGCTCTTATTGGCAAGTCTCAGCAATGGGGAAACCCTGTCATGAGGACTCCTTGGGCTCAGTCTACAGAAGTTGGTGAGCTCCAGATTCGGTGAGAGACTATGTCTCAAAAGTTAAGGTGGAGAGTGGCTGAAGACACCACTAGCATTGACTGACCTCTGACCTCCACACAGGCACACACACAGAGGGGAAACTCTGAGTGCACTATTGTGGGTGTGGACCTAGCCTCTGTATTTCTTTCTAAGCACCTCCTGTCATGCTACCTCGGGATGGCAAAGGACTAGATGATTCTGAGACTGTGGTGGGCTCACAAGTCCTGAGCTGAGAGAAAACTAGAGGCCGTGGGGCGTATGAGGCAGGGGGTAGTAAGGAGAGATCCTACAGCAGAACACTCAAATGGATCCACACACTCTGTGTTTACTGGGAGGCCAGTCACTAACAGACAGGACAGCCTGGAGTCATCAGTGAGGAGGAACCACCCCCTAGATTTCACAACTACCATCTAATTACTGTCACAGAACCATTCAAGCAGCCCTAAACCAGATCCTTCAAAAGCTGATGCCAGGATTAAATCATAAAGCCCTAAAGTGTCATGTCATTAGCCTTGATAAGAAAGAAAAACAAACCTTGAACAGCCATCCACCTGCCTTTCCACCCAGGTTCACGCTGAAGTTCAGGTTCAAAGGAAAACACTCTTAAGTAGAGAATGTGTCGTTAGGGATGGGCCAGTCCAGAGAAATCTATCTGAAGGTCCAAGAAGATGCTGGAAACTGATAAGACCTGCCATGGTCTCTCTTTTTAAGTGAGGGAGAAGCAGGTATGTGCACAGGAGTGCAGTGCCCATGGAGGCCAGAAGAGGGTGTCAGAGCCCCTAGAGATGGAGTGAAAGGCAGTTGCGATGCCTGGTATGACGCTGGGAACCTAGCTTGGGTCATAGGCAGGGGCAGCACGTGCTCTTAACCGCTGGCCATCTCCCCAGCCCTGCTCCTCCAGCAGCTTCCTTCCTGTCTCATCTCTGAGAGTTTGGGGAAGATGGAAAAGGCTTCTTCTCCCCACTCCTTCTGCAGAAGCCCCGATCCCTCGAGTTCCTTGCCTAGACAGTGGTGGACTGTGAATCAGATGGCCTGTGTTTCGAGCCTCTCATCTATAACCATGGTGATAAATTATGCAAATGGTAGGTCTACAGAGGTAACCGTCATGGTGCATGTCCCCAAACAGACCAGACCCCACACTCACATGACCCACAGAATTACGCCTTGCATGGCAGCAGATCAACATACACTGAGTGGCTAATGTGTGCAGAACCCCAGCAGCCTCCCTGAACCCGAGGGATTGGAAGAAAATGAGGTGTCATTCGTGCTCACATAGCAACCATATGTTCCAGATGTTCAGTTCCCTGATGAGTGGTACTCAGCAGGATAGAGAATCTCCCACACCCATTAACTAATGACAGCTCTTCAATGGACAGCAGGCCATGCTCTAAACGGACAGAAGGCTGAGGGCAGGCTCTGTTAGGTACTCCTGCAGGGGGCTGACTAAGCAATACTAAAGAAAGAATTAATCTGTCCTCCAGAAGCTGGGCTAAGTCATTCACCCCAATCACTTGGTTCATTTTAAAGCAGGGGCCAGAGTTCAGGCCCCCGCACTAACCAACCAGAAGCTGTTTTAACTAAATCACTAACCCTTCAGCTCACTTTGGAGCCCCTTATGAGATGAGAACTAAACACTGACACCTGAGCGCAGCGGGGGTGGCTCAGCTGGTAGAGAGTCTGCCTAGCACGCAGAAAGCCCTAGGTTCAGTCCCCAGCACCACATAAGGTTGGCTTGTTAGGTTTGTGTGTGGAGGCAGAAAGTTCCCGGGTTCAAAGTCATCCTTGACCACACAGGGAGCTTGAGGCTGGCCTGGGCTACATGAGACACTGTCTCACTAACAATAAGAAGAAAGTAGCCCTTCTTTGTTCTTTATTCCCCAACAACCACTTCATCCAATGTGCAGCTCCCTCCTTCTCTGGACAAAGAAGCACATTAGCCCACTTGAAAGGAGGCCCCAGGTCTACGCTGCAGAAAACGGATCAAAGGCAAGTCATGTGCTCTCTTCAGGACTCAGCTTACAAGCCAGGAGTGGTGAGTGCAATGGTCTCTAAGACCCGCTCCACCTTGAAATACAATCAGTAGACAGTTCCCTCTGCAGTTGTAGAGAAAAGCTCCCCAGCCACGGCCCCTGCCTCGTCCCGCACTACACAGGGAGCATGGGCCTGGCCAGGAAACAGATAAGAAGCTGCAGTCCCAGACGCCCACCAATCGCCTGCACGGACGGCCTGCGCTTCACCGGCCCACACAGGAGGAGGAACACCAGCTCCCAGCTGTCCCTCGAACGCTTGCCAGGAAGAAATCTCCATCGAAGTTTTCTGTTGCTTCCCAGCATTATTTTCTTTTTAATGACTTTTTTAAATGCTGTAAGTCACAAGATGAATTCATTACAGATAATCAAAAACATTTTATTTTTAATAACTTCTTTAAATCATAAAGTAAGTGTCTGTTTGCTACAGAGAAGTCAAGAACTTATTAAAAGAAAATCCCACTTATAAACAAATCTAAACTTATTCTGTTAATTACGCCACATTCCAATTGAGAATCTAAGTCACTGGGGGGTTGGAAATGACCTTCTAGACTGCACTGGTTAAGTCCTAGGCTATGTCATGAGAGACCACAGTGACCTGGTCAAGTCTTTCCCTGGGATAGAAGAGGGCTTATCTCCGTGTCCCTGGCAGGTGGCCACCCACCTCCACCCCAGTCCTCACCACTTCCCAGCTCTTTTCTGGTAGCCTGGGCCTTTGCAGAGAGAGCGAGCTCCAAGAGTTCTCCCTGCACCAGAGGGCGGGCGGGTTTATATGACGAAGCTTTTAAATTATTATTACTACAACTATTGCAGCTGTTGTTAGTGCTGCATTTGCCACAGCGAGCGGGAGGGGAGAACAGCATTGTGCCTCGCGGAGGGAGGGCCTCCCTCGCTTCTGTGACTGAGTTTCATACTCCAGGCTAGCTGGCAAGTCTCCCGTCTCTGCCTCCCATCTCTCAGTAGGGGCACTGGGACTACCTATGTGTGCCACCACATCTAGCCTTTTCATGCAGGTTCTGGGGATCAAACTCCTCATGACAGGCTTGCAGGGCAAGCACTTTTACCCACTGGGCAATCTCTCCAACCTCACGAACAAGCTTTTGTGAGTTTAACTCAGGTTCAGTTTCAGGCTCAGTCTCTCACATGCTCCCTGACCCTAAGAACATCACTTGGCCTCTCTGAACGTAAACCTTCCTCATCTCCAAGATGAGAACAATTACTTGTTCCAAACAGTTGTTTCGAGGCTTCTGTTTTTAGATAGAGTGACTCCATGTACCTAGGCAAGTCTCAATCTTGTCATCCTCCTGCCTCAGAGCCACCCAAATTATATATGTACAGCACTACGCCTGGCTTGTTATGAAATTTAATTGAGAAAATGTAGAGACAGAGCCCAAGCATGTGCTCAGCAAACAGCAAATACAATTATTGAATGGTAGCATGCAGTAGAACTGTCAAATGTTCTCCACACTTACTCCCACCTGGAAATGTTCCTTGGGGCTGGAGAGACAGCTCAGCAGTTAAGAGTACCGGCTGCTCTTGCACAGGACCCAGGTTCAGTTCCCACCACCCCATATGGTGGCTCCCAAGCATCTATTATTCCAGTTTTAAGAGACTTGACACCTTTGGCCTGTCAGAGCATTGCATGCATGCTGTACACATACACACATGTAAACAAACACGTGTACACATAAAATAATGAATAAAGCTTTAAAATTGTAGAAAGATGTCCCTTTAGGTCGTGACCTACCATCCAGCTACATAAACACACACACATAGAAGCAAAGAATTACTGTGGGGGACAGTGTTGAGCCATGTGTGTCTGGTCTACTCCAGGGTTTTCCTCGTCTATTTTTTTCTTTCTGTTCCAGTTCGTTTTCTCTTCACTGTTGATTTGCTCACGAGTCTGATTATACCACCTCCTGGGTGATTACAAACCATGGTTTGAAAAGCCCCGATTTATAGTAAATCAAATGCCTTCTACAGCTTCTTTCAAACTTAGCTTCACCTTCTAGACCAGAAAAATGGGGTGGAGGCCAAGATGGCTCAGTGAGTCAAGGCACTTGTCGCCAAGTCTGACGACCTGAGTTCAATCCCCGGGACACAGGTTATGGGAAGGGGAGCACTGGCTCCCACACATTCTCTTCTGGTCTCCACACACACATTGTGGCACACATGTACATGTGCACACACACACACAAACAAAATAAATAATTGTAAAAAATTAAAACAAAAAGGACAGAAACACCACTCTCTCCCACACACTAGACCTGCATCTGGAGCATTCCCACCCTCTCAGGCAGCTGTATGCGAGCTGGCTTCCCAGTTCCCCCTTGATGATCTTGGTGTGTGGATGTGGAGCTGGGTGTGACTCGTGAGTGCAGCACAGCTGTGCGTCTGTGCACGCGTAAAGCTCAGAGCGCAGCTTTCTTGAGTCAGTTTTCACCGTCCACTTTGATCAGGATCTCTGGTTTTCCTGGCCTTGCCACATAGCCCAGGCTAGCCGGCGCATGCGCTTTGAAGCAGCTCCGGTCTCTGCTTCTCTGCTCACACCAGAAGTACTAGGGTTACAGGTGCACAACATTGCAGCCACCTTATGTTGGTTCTGGGGATCCAAACCCAGGCCAGCAGGCTAGCACTGCAGGGCCATTTTCTCAGTGAGCCATCTCCACATCCCCGTCCCTCCCGCCCCCGCCTTTGAACTGTCTCTTCTTCTGAACTCCTTGCTTCCTCCAACCACCTTCCTTTCATCACTGGCGCTCGCTAGGACCATGCTCATTGGCTGTCATGCTGCTCCTTCGTGAGTCCTATGCCAGCAGCCTGACCTGAGCACGCTTGGACCTCCACTTTGGATGCTCTGACCATTCCCAGAAAAACTCGTTTGGATTCCTCTGGCTCCTCCCTGACTCCTCCTACAAAGTTAGATGCTCCTTTAAAAAATGTCTACCTCCTCTGTCCTTGCACAATTGAATTAGAATGTCTCAGGGCCCATCAAACGAGAAAAGTGAAAGTGAGGACTAGTTTCACTATGCAAATACGCGCTAGAATCTGTAATCAGAAAGTGCCCCCTCTTACTCATCTCCGAAGCAGTTCTGCCTGCTGACTCTGGGTCCACATCAAGAGGGCCTCCTTGCTCAGCCACATCTGCCCCTCCAGAGAGAAAGCCGCCAGGCCTGCTAGGTCCCTCACACCTGGCTGCAAACACAGCCCTCGGAGCTGAGATCTCCCAGCACCACCTTGCATGGGCAGGAAGCGATAGACATCAAATACAGCCACAATTTCCCATATCCTATCTGCGTTTGTGGTTATCAAAAAATGCATTCAGGGTAATACAAAAAATTAAATGCATACGCACGTACCTGGTACCATTACTCGGATGGGTTACGTTTTGTAATTTGGGTTTTAAAAAAAAAAGTTTCCAAAGCAGTGAAAAAACAATTTCACTCTGTCATCAAAACCTGAGCAGGCTTGTCTATGCCCTCATCTCCTCGTCTCACGCAAAACCCATCGGGATGAGCCTACAGTCAACCTCACCTGCCACCCATCACTGGCTGTTTATACAATCTGTGTCCCCAAGTGATGTGTTTGGAGTCGTTTTTAAATTTTAATAAAAAGGCCCCATGCAGCAGGGAATAGCCATCGGCCCTGCTCTCCTTGGGTCAACCAGTCACGAAGACCCTTTAAGCCCTTGGGTGCCTGTTGGCTATGCGTTCTGCGGCCATCAGAATCCAGGCTGAGACGCCGTCGGCCCAGGACTCCCCAGCTGATGGACAGCTCCGTCTCCAGTGTTTTGCTCTTACGGACAGTACTTTACCAGAAACATTCTCAATACACAGCTCCCCTGCCCACGTGGACAAGTTCTCCAGATTGTTACATGCCAAGAAGCAGAAAAGCCAAGACACACGATATGTGAACATACCACTTCATACAGCAACAGCACTCCCCTGCCCCCAGCACCACCCAGGGCACCATAGCTACCCACACCCTCCGTGTCTGCTACTGCACTGCTTAACATCTGCCCATCAAATGGGTCCACACAGAATCTTTGTGAATTGTACCCCTGATTCCTAATAAAATCGTCTCCTCAGGAGGAGGGCTCCTCTCCCCTAACTCCACGTCTCCTCTCTAGCTAGTGTCACAGCCCAGCTTAACGGAGCGTCTGTGGGATGACTTGATTCCAGACTATGCAATGTGTTTCCTCCACACTGGACACCACACACTGGCACCAAGGATCTCTGCATGTGCTGCAGAATGGACACACAGGCGAGTAATGAGCTGATCTAGTTCAGGTTCTGACATGGGGTGAGCACAGCCTCGGCTTGCGAATTGAGTCAGGTCTCCCTGATGAAATAGATGGACTCTCCACACCTGGGCTGAAGAGCGAGCGGGCGGGCATGGCCCTGAGCGGACAGCACCAAAGTCCAGCCTTGGACAGGGCAGGCGGTGCTGCACTGTTTGTGAACCACACTCCGACTGTGAGCCATCCACATCGCTCACTAACAGCCAGAGCCATTTACAAAGCAGTCTCTGTCTCTGTCTCTCTCCCTCTCTCTGTCTCTGTCTCTCTCTCTGTCTCTGTCTCTCTCCCTCTCTCTGTCTCTGTCTCTGTCTCTCTCTTTCTCTCTCTCTCTCTCTCATCTGCTGTTTGTTCATCTGATCCTTACATCCCTCCTTTTGCAGCACAGAAAACAAGGGGCTCAAGCCAGGGAGGGGGCCCAGGCCAGGGAGGTGGCTCAGTTGGTGCAGTGCTTGTCATAGAAGCGTGAGTCCCCGAGTTCAATCCCCAGAACTCACAGAGTGTGGTGGCACAAGTTTGCAATCACACGCTGGGGAAGCAGGGGTTGACAGACCCCTGCAGCTCTCTGGCCGGCCAGCTTAGCCTCATACGAGAGCCCCATAACAAGAAGAGGCTCAAAAACCAGGGTGGGTGCTCCTCAGGCCGACCTCTCCTCTAGGCTCACACACAAACAGCCTCTCCGCTAATCCAAACGAGTCAGGTCCAGCTCAGTCCAGCTCTAGACCCAGGCCCTTTCCCCACGCGTGCCTGCAACGTGACCACCTGAGCCTCTGCTCTTCCAGCTTTTGCTCCTAGCCAGCCCCACACTGTCCTCAGGCTCCGGGCTTTGCTCGGCAAACACTCTCCTTCAGAACTTCAGAGGACAAAGGCACCCTGCTCCCTAGCCCCTGTTCACGCTGACAACAGACTCACCTTGGCATGCTGGGCTGGTGACAGCCAGAAGGTTGACCATGGGCATCCCTCATGCTCTGCCTGCCTAGATTCACCCCACCAGAGTGAGCACACATCAGCACACACCTGTGATACATGCACAGCCTCCTGACATCCTTCTGGAACTGCTCCCACAGTGTGGGTGGATTGCATCTGACCACACATGCTCTAGAGCTGGGCAGTATCCCGCAGGCACTGGCCTGACCACACATGCTCTAGAGCGGGGCAGTATCCCGCAGGCACTGGCTTGCAGTGGCAGGCAGCTGGTGGGCACTGGGCGTGCCCCTTGAGACCAGAAACACAAACGGAGTCTGGGTAGACGATGAAGGAGCCATCATGATAATAAATCCTCAAGTAGGCCTCGGAGCATGGCTTGGGACTTCTGATCAAGAAAGGAAGCGGCAAGCCCAGAACCACAGGTGATGGCAGTTTAGTTCCAATGCCAACCACTTCTGGTCAGAGCAGTGATCAGTCAGCGACTGCAGACTCCATCACCCTGAATCTCTCAGAATGTCAGCATCATTCATTCAATAACTGTTTCTCCTCCTGCACACTGGACTCCACTCACTCAGCTGGTAGTTTTCTGGAATTCATCATGGTGCCAGTAGCAGAAGACAGGAGAGCGGAAAGGAAGGAGCTGGTACTGCCCCTCCATTAGCAATGAGATGCTGAGCTTGGGGGAAACGCCAGCCTTCCGGGCAGAGGCTCTTCTCGAGCATCCTCTGCCATGAGTCCCACATCTTACACTGCCAGGCATTAAAGACGCAGCAGTGACTGGGTTCCTCTGGCTATGCCTGCAACGGTCTGAGAATGTCAGCCAGCTCCGTTCCAGGACTCAGGGGAATTAAGAGCTACAGCTCTGGCCAGGCAGTGGCAGCACACGCCTTTAATCCCAGCACTCGGGAGGCAGAGGCAGGCGGATCTCTGTGAGTTCGAGGCCAGCCTGGTCTACAGAGCGAGATCCAGGACAGGCACCAAAACTACACAGAGAAACCCTGTCTCTAAAAACAAAACAAAACAAAACAAAAACCAAAAACAACAACAAAAACAA
>CABHPP010126708.1:10609-12414 GCA_902168425.1 Peromyscus attwateri | reverse complement strand
TTCCTCTTTAATGGAGTTTTTCATTTCCTCTTTAAGAGAATTTTTTATTTCCTCTTTAATGGAGTTTTTCATTTCCTCTTTAAGGGAATTTTTTATTTCCTCTTTAATGGAGTTTTTCATTTCCTCTTTAAGGGAGTTTTTTATTCCCTCTTTAATGGAGTTTTTCATTTCCTCTTTAAGGGAATTTTTTATTTCCTCTTTAATGGAGATTTTCATTTCCTCTTTGAGGAAATTTTTTATTTCCTCTTTAAGAATATTTTTTATTTCTTCTTTAAGGGCCTCTATCATCTTCTTTAAGTCATTGTTAGGATTAATTTCTTCTGTTTCTTCTGCCTTGGTATGTTCAGGACTTAAAATTGTAGGGTCGGTAGGTTCTGGTGTTGTCATATAGGTCTTTATGTTGTTGCCTGTATTTTTCCGCTGGCGTCTACTCATCTCTTTCTCTGCTCAGTGCAGATGGTGTGAGACCCTAACCCTTCAGGCTTACACCTGTAAGCCTCAGAAATGAGAAACTTCAAGCACCGGGAAATGAGAAACTAAAAATCTGGTTCTCTGGGCAAGCTGACCACCCCTGTTCTCAGTCGGTGAGGTGTATACTTACGATTCTGGTGATCTGGTTCTGTGGTTGTGTGGTCTTGATAAGTTCTTTTGAGAGCTTCTTGAAATACAGGATCCAAAGACACCTCTTACTCCGTGGCTTGCTGTATAGCTGGGTGGCTGGCCCCTGATGTCTTCCTCCTTCTCTGGCTCCTCGATCCTTCAGGTTCCTGCGAGCACCGCGGCGTCCTCCCTCCTTGCCTCTGTAGCCACAGCTGCACTGATCCCTGCCACGGAGCTCAGGTCTTGCAGGGCGCTGCGCTCTCCACTAGTTCCCAACTGAGAAGCAATCAGCAAGGTGATTAACATCCACTGTGCGGGTACAGGTGTCCCTGATCCTTGTAGCTCCTCTTCTTGCGTTCACCCAGCTCTGTCGCGCCCCAAAGGGTCACCCGGGGAGCCCCCGGCCGCTGCTCCTTCCCTGTGCTCGCCATGACCACGCCGCTCGTACTGTGCCTCTCACCCGTGTGCCCGGCGATCCGCTCACCCGCAGGCCTGGGGAGACCGCGCAGGAAGGATCGATCCAAACCGCGGATTCCCGAGGAAGGCAGAGAAACTCTGATGTTCTAGCCAGCTTTTCTTAACTTAAATTAATCCTTCTATCTTTTTTCTCTGAGCTTTTATCTTTCACTTTTTCTGTATACCTTTTTTGACGTCTTTCTTTGTGGCCCTGTTCCTCTTACTTCCACATCAGTTCATCATCCTATTTTGCTCTCACACACGGCCCACCAGCGGCAGCCACCATCTTGATTCCGCTTCGCCCCCTTGTTTTGTTTTTTGAGACAGGGTTTCTCTGTGTAGTTTTGGAGCCTGTCCTGGAACTCACAGAGATCCACCTGGCTCTCCATCCGAGTGCTGGGATTGAAGGCGTGCGCCTCCACCGCCCGGCCCCTCCCACTTCTTGATAAACAATCACACTGAGGCTGAGGGAGTTAGCAGGGTACTCATAAGCTCACAGTGCAGGTGAAAATTAAAACTCCCCAAAGATCAACTAGAAACATGAACAAATGGCTGGGAGAGAGGTGATGTGTTCCAGTAATCCTAGCACTTGAAAGGTGGAGGCCCAAGGATCAGGAGTTCAAAGCCAGTCTTAACTATACAGTAAGTTTGAAGCCAGCGTGTGCTACATGAAACCCTGTCTCAAAAACAAACAAACAAAAAACTTAGAAATGTCTACTCTCTTTAGTTTTCTCTAGCAACTTATCTTT
>CABHPP010126708.1:609-5609 GCA_902168425.1 Peromyscus attwateri | reverse complement strand
TGTCCTTACGAAGCTGAGAGTCCCATGGGGGAGAGAGACCCATGAAGTGATCCCTGTGGTCTAGATGGACAGAGGAAGCATACCCAGCCTTCAGGGAAGGAGTCTGGAAAAAGAGAGTGAAACAGATACGCAGAGGGAAGCCCTCCAGGAAATGGAGGCTGCTGAGTCCCACCGCAGCCCGGGGCCAAAAGTTCTGTGCAAATATGAATATGTTCTGTCCCCCTGCTGTCTGAGAGGACAGCCACCAGCTCCATAGCACTTGACCTGTGGCTGGTGGACCCGGAGAACTGGATTTTTAACTTTATTCAACTTTTAATGAATTTAAATGTAAATAGCCAGGCAGAGCTGCTGTATCAGACAGTACAGACCTGGAGCATTAAGATGCAGGTGAGGGAAAATAAGGACGGAATGCATGGTTTGTCCCCAAATTCATAGGTTGACATTTTAGCCCCAATGTGATGGCATCAGGAGGTAGGGCCTTCTGATGGGGGATGGTGATCAGGTCATTAGAATAAAATCTCATGCACGTGATTCTTGTTACAAAAGAACTTCAAAAAGGTCATCTAGCCTCCATCCCACCATGAATGAACCCAGAGAGAAGACAGACATCCATAGGCTGTTACTAGATACAGATTTTTATATATATTTATAAGGGTATAAATGACTGCCTACACATTGATCTTGGCCTCTCTACCCTCGAACTGAGAGAAATAAGTGTTTGAGCCAGTGGGCGTGGGGTATTTTTGCTAGAGTGGTTTGAAAGGACTAAGATGAGCAGATAAATCTTGAAGTCTCGCAGGGTATTCCCCAAGGCCGAGTCTATGCAGACTCCCAGTCACCATGTAACCTGCCCAGCCTACTCACTGTCCATACAGCAAGCCCCTGCTGACTCCACACAACCCCATCCATGTACCGCCTCTGAGATGGCTTGTCCATGGCTGCTCTAGACAGTTTCTCCTAACTACTCCATTTCTAGGCAGGTGAAACCAGCAGTGTGTTTCTCTACCCACCACAGTCCTCCCCTAGACCGTGAGCCTCTCAGATTCATCCGGATGGTTCCGGCCATTGGTACAATGCTGGTGCTTGGTAACAATTCCACAAACATTGGATGAACAAGTAGGAGATGGGAGAGAGCACTGATTAGCTTCTCTCTAGCCAGGAGCTGAGACCCTCATTAGGATCCCTAAAGTGAATGACTTCGTAGGCATGGGCGCACTCACTCTGTCTGTAGCTCTCCACAGACAGACGGCCTCAAGGTGTTTCCAGAGATTCTTCTCAGTTCTTAGAATCTGATGAGTCAGCTCAGAACAAGTGACCCCCAGGATCCAGTCTCGGGGGTCAGTCCAGGGCTTAGGCGACCACTCCACCGCTTAGCATGCGCATGTCTCTAAGAAAGCTGCTGCAGCGGGCTATGCCTCGGTTTCCCCAAGGGGAAGAAAGTGAGCATCTCATCAGCCTCTTGTAATAGTGAGGGTATGAATGACTGAGCTATCCACACAAGGCCCAGCACACGGTGAGCACCCCAGTATTAAAGTGACCTGAACCCCCTGATTCTGACATCCCAGGGAATATGCAAATTCCTGAACCCCTGTACTGGCTGTCCTCCTGTTCTCTGGAATGAACGCAAGGAATAAAAATCCAACCTCTTACTCACAAAGTGCTGCCAAAATGCTCCTCTGTTCCCAAGAGAAAATTTATTTTAATTCTCTTTCATTTCAAATTTACACGATCCCCACTGCATTTTGGGGAGGCAGGGATGAGGAAGGGAGCAATGAAACCCCAACCCAGCAGCTTCCGAAAGGTTACAAAGCCATCGGAAAAAGAAAAGGCGAAGGCAGCTGGAGGGGGTTCGGAGGGGAGGTAGAGAGAATCCCCCTGAGTTTCTGCTGTTATTGAATACCCCAACTCTCACAGCAGCTCGGCCGCCCCCTCCTCCACGTGGGCTGGGCTCTGCTAATGAGAAAGCGAAGCCCGGCCTACGTTACCGCAATAATGATTTCCCTGTTGCATTTCCACATGCCTGCTGCTTTATCATCGCCGAAGTAGACGTATATTTTCAATAAAACCCTTCCCTCCCTCGCCCCTCCCCAACTCTGAGCTCTCCCCGGAAATGCTGCCCCCTGGGCACCCCTCCTCCCTCCACACAATCCCCACCCCACAGCACAATGAGATCCACTAATCAAAACAGAGAGGAAGGGGGGGGAGAAAAATGGAAAAATCACAGCTGCTAAAAAGCACCCTTCGTTGCAAGTCCAAGCCCTCCACATTTTTCTGCAGGAAGGTTTGCTGCTTCAAGGACACTGCGCCCCTCCCCTATCAGAAAGCTTAGGCGGGGTTGCTCAAAGGGGAAGGAGGGGGCGGGTAAAGAAATCTAATATTCCCTCTTTCCTATTTTGACCAAGCCAGCACAGACAGAAATATAGATAAGGCCTTGAATAACTGATTTAACAAAATGTCACTTATCAAAAGGGATGGGGGAAGGGATGGTATTTGCATTCAAGGGCTCAAGTTAAGGCATGCTGCAAGGCCACAGCAAGGCAAGGGAAAGGCCTACTGCTCTGGCCTGCTCTCCTCAAAGGCTGAAAACACTGGGTCTGGGAGCACAGAGGCCTGGGTTTCTCCCCACATCAAGGACCAATGGGAAGAAAATCAGAGACTGAAAAAAAAAATTAATGGGGGGGGGGGGTCTGATTCTTATGTAAGCATGTATACAGCACTAACCAATGTCAGGCTGTGTGCTAGAAGCTGGGGGCACGGAGCTGAGAGGTGACCCAGTTCTGCCCCCTAAACTCCCAGTCTACAAGGTAAATTCAAACCAGTGTGATCAATCCTGCAAGCCAAGTGCAGCAGGGGCCCCAGGACCTTGGCCTCCAGGCCACTCCACAGCCCTGTCCAAGACCAGGTATGGCACACAGGGCCTTCCAGACCCCTAAGAAATGTGTATTTACAAGAGATCATTTGATCCCATAGTGGCTTATAGGAACTAAAACAATCCAAGAGGTCCTGGGGTCCCTGGGTTCTTTCCCATGATTAGCTGAGTTCCAACCTAGTTCCAACTGCAAAGGCAAGCCAGCCAAGAGCTCTGAACCTTGAGTTTCGTTTTAAAAGTGTGTTGCACCTCCTACAGTCATAAACCTCAGGGGAACACCGAAGCACAGTCAGTTTTCCTCGGATATTAACTCTTATCTCTTTCCCTTTCTAAGAAAAGAAAAAAAAAAAAACTTCCAAAGGGTTAGATTGGATACTATTCCCCAAAGACCAAAGAGTCCTTGATGGGGCTGTGCTGTAACAGACGCACCCACCACCCACCGGGAATTAGTGTTTCTCAAATTGTCCAGGACCCTGTTATGTCCCAAAGTCAGAGCCCAGAGGCCACAGAAGCTGGGAGTGATGGGTCACTGACCTCTCCCCGTAGCCCAATGGAGGGAACTAGCTGCCACATTGTCAAAGTCAAGTTTGGGCCTTAACTGCAATGCAAGAAACCAAAAAGCTGTGTGCTCCAGAATAACTGTTGAGCCACGCAATCTGAGTTTTCAAAATGTAACGCTCGGGGCTGGAGAGGTGGCTCAGTGGTTAAGCACAATGAAGATCTTGCAGAGGACCTGGGTTCAATTCCCAGCACCCACATGGCACCTACGATCACCTGTAACTCTAGTTCCAGGGGATCCAACACCCTCTTCTGCCCTCCAAGGGGCATAGCATGTGGTCCACAGACATACACACAGGCAAAACACCCATTCATATTAAAAAGAAATAAAAACATGATGCTCAAATGCGCTTAAATCTTTGGAGGATTAGGATTCCTGGAGGGGTAAACCCTAACACTCACACCACCTTCTTAGCTTCCATGACCCAGGACCTGTGTTTGTACCACATTCTTATTGAGTACCACACAGCCTTGAGACATCAACTGCGCGGGCCACACACGCTCTGACACCAAACAAGCCCTGGTTGCCAGCTCCACGTGTGGCTCGGTCACTTTTCTCTTCTTTTCCTTTTTTTCTTTTTTCTTTTTCAGTTCTGGTGCTGTGACTGAACACAGGTTGGAGCCTGCTGAACACATACTGTCCCACTGACTAAACCAGCAACCCGTACTCTTTTTTTTGTTTTGTTTTTGAGACGAGGCCTCACGATGCAGCCTTGGCTGGTCTAGAATTCACTGTGTAGCCCAACTAGTCTGGAACTCACGGTGATGCTCCACCCTCGCGGTACCCAGTAAGTACTGGGATTACAGGCTTGCGCGTCATGCCCAGCTTTCAATTCATTTATTTAAAGAAAGTTTGGGGGGGGGGGGCTTTTGTTGTTGTTTTTACATTTATTTATTCTTGAGGAAGGGCAAAGTGTGCATGTGGAGGTCACCGGACCACTTGCAGGAGTCTCTCCTTCCACCAAGTGGGCTCCAGGGACTGAATTTCAGGTTTGGAGGCCGGTACCATACTCACTAGCCATCAACTCTTCTTCTTCTTCTTTTAACTTTTTCTTCTCCTTTCTTTCCCTTTTCTTCCCTCTTTAACTTATGGATTGTATATGTAGGTGTCCAGGAGATAAGAAGTCAATTAGCAGGGGTCTGTTTTCTCCCTTCCACCTCAGTGTCCCAAGGAACTGAGGCCTTCAGGCTTAGCAGCAAGCACCTTCATCCCCTGAGCCCTCTCGGCCTCCAGCCCTCAGTTTTAGTTCTTATGCCTCACTTTCCTCTGCTCTTTGGGGGTGTTTTGACTTTACTTCATTTTCATTGGATTTTTTTAGATAGGGTCATACTATGTTGCCCACGCTGGCCTCAAACTCAATACGATCCTCCTGCCTCAGCCCACTGCTGGAGTTACAGGTATGAATCAACCTGTCCAGCTGTCACCAAAAAAACATTCAGAACTGCAAAATCCTAGGTGAACTCCAGGTCAGTGTCATCCACTTCCTCATGAGCTATCATTTTTCATCAAGTATTTCCCTCTCTCCAGTAACATCAAACTGGTATCGGAGCCCTGCTACTTCAAACAACATGC
>CABHPP010126707.1:0-22037 GCA_902168425.1 Peromyscus attwateri | reverse complement strand
GCCCAGCTCAGCCTGCTTTCTTATAGCACCAAGGACCACCAGTCCAGGGCTGGCACCTCCCACAGTGGACTGTGCCCTCCCATACCAATCATTAATCAAGAAAATACCAAAGACCTATCTACAGCCCAATCTAATGGAGGTAATTTCTCAATTGAGGTTCCCTCTTCCCAAGTGTGCTTCCCAAGTAGTTTTATGTCAACTTGACACAAGCAAGGGTCATCGGAGAAGAGCAAGCCTGTAGGGCCTTTTCTTAATTGGTGATTGATGGGGGAGGGCCCAGTCCACTGTGGATGGGACCACCCCTGGGCTGGTGGTTCTGGGTTCTATAAGAAAGCAGGCTGAACAAGCCATGAAGAGCAAGCAGTACTCCTTCCTGGCCTCTGCATCAGCTCCTGCCTCCCTGCTGGAGTTCCTGTCCTGACTTCCTTCAGTGATGGACTACAATGTGGAAGTGTAGTCAAATAAACCCTCCCCTCCCCAACTTGGTTTCAGCCACGGTGTTTCATTACAGCAACAGTAACACTAACTAAGACACCAGGTGACTCGAGATTGTGCCAAGCTGACCAAAACTGACCAGGGTAGCTCTGTATGCAGTGGCTGTGTGCCAAGCACAGAGAGTAGCAGGAGAGTAACTGCCTGTCTCAACTCCACAGGGAAGAGGGCATTTCATTCAGGCAGACCGAACAAGCACTGACTGTGTGGAACATCCTTGAGCACAAAGTCCAGGCCAGAGCATGAAAGCCGTAAGAGGGTAGAGAACTTCTGTGGCATCCTGGCCACCAGCTGTAACTGTTAGGTCAGGCAGAGATTATATGGGCAGGTGGAAATACAGCATAACTGGTGTGGAGGCATTTACACATATGATCCTATCTCATCCTTACAACAAGCGAGGCATTCTTGCATCTGTCTTACAGACGTGGAAACCAGAAGTCATATGCCATCAATTCTGTGGTCATGGCTGCGGAGTGAACTGCGGCTGTAACATTGGTCACCTGACAACAAACTGCTGGTTTCCAACTTCTCTCTTCTTTAGTGTTTGCAGAGCTGGGGAGCAAACCAAGGGCCATGCATATGCTGGGTAAGTTCTCTATCCCTGGGCCACACCTCTTGCCCTTCCAACGTCTATTCTTTCCTTTTCTTCTTTTTGGATCTAGTAGACACTATATCCAAATCCGCTCTAGCCCAGGGTGGCCTGGTAAACTTACTATGGTGGACCTCCTGCCTCTGCCCCCTAAGTGTTGAGTTACTAGCATGAGCCACCACCCCTGGCTCGAACTCTATTCCACAAACTTGTCACTAAGATGGGGACAGTCTCACTAAAGTCACCACTATCTTCTGCTGTTGGTCTTTTCTGAGAATCCAGTTGCGAGGGCTGAGCTTTCACCTTGGTGGACGAAGGGAGGACAGTAGTCTGGAAGGTCACCTCAGGTCTCAGTGTGAGGACAATTCTATTCCTAAAAGTATTCAGAGAGAACTTGTGGGACTGCACAGCTGGTAAAGGTGCTTGCTGCCCAGCCCAGCAGCCTGAGTTCAATCCCCAGAACCCACATGGTGGAAAGAGAACCGTGTCCTGAAGGTTGAATTCTGACCCCCACATGCACACCTCTACTCTACACATATATATGTGTGTGTGTGTACTGTGTGTGTGTGTGTGTGTGTGTGTGTGTGTGTGTGTATAGCCAGTTATGGTGGTGCCTACTTTTATCCCAGCAGATCTCTTGTGAGTTCCAGGTCAGCTTGGTCTACATAGTGAGTTCTACATGGTAAGACCCTGTCTCAAATAAAGACTTAAAAAAAGTATTCAGGTAGTATGACCCTTTTTCCTAAGGCATTTTATTCATCCAAAGAGTCCTGCTAATTAATGTATAATCTCTCTGTGAACACCTCTTTACAAGGCTGGAGAAGAAGAACGTAGTCATCAGACGTCCTCCCTGCATTATTTGAAACAGTACTTCCTGGTTAGAAACAGTCCTGTTGTTTCTCTTACCAGCCCTGCTTCCAGCTGGGAATAACCCATGATCCTCCGAGTGCTGCAAATGCACATTCGATTTGTGGCGACACCGCGTGGCCAATGTGGGAATAATCTCACGATAAGTTAGAATTATATGTTTGGTTATAAAACACTCATCCCTGGAGCAAGGCTAAATAAATGCAGAATTTGGTACTTTTACATTTTGTTTTGGTTTGTTTGAGGCAAGATTTCACTATGTTCCTTGGACTAGCCTCAAATTTGTAATCCTTCTAGTCCAGATTCCCAAGTGATGGGGTTACAGATATGTGCTACCTTCATGTGTTTGGAGTTCATAAAATTCCACAGACCTGGCTCAACTCTTCCTCCCTCCCTCCCTCCCTCCTGTGGATTCTGTGTGTGCTGTGTAGCGGTGTGTTCATATATGTATATGATGGGTGCATGCACACGTGTGTGTGTGTGTGTGTGTGTGTGTGTGTGTGTGTGTGTGTGTGTAGCGGTGTGATCATGTATGTATACGTTGGTGTGCAGGCACACATGTGTGAAGGCCAGCGGTTGACTGGGTGTCTTCCTTATTACTCTCCACTTTAGTGTGTGAGACATCTCTCATAAACCTGGAGCTCACCGATTTTCCCAGAGTGGCTGGCCAAGAAGCTCCAGAGGTCTTCCTGTCTCTGCGTCCCCAGCACTGGAATTAGAAATGTGGATTGCTGCACCTGGCTTTTTCTGTGTCACATCAGTGCTGGGGATGCACACTCAGGTCCTCTGGTTTACACGGCAAGCAATATTATCAACTGAGCCATCTCTCCAGCCCCTTAATCGACCCTTTAATATTTATTTATGTGCACATGTGTATTGTGTATGTGTGTGCATGTTTGCACAGGCCATGATACACATGTGGAGGTCAGAGGACAACCTTGGGGAGCTGATTCTCTCCTTCACTTTGTCAAGGCAAGGGTCTTTTGCTTTTGCTGTTTCACTGTATAGCCCAGGATAGCTGGGCTATAAGCTTCCTGATGGTTCCCCTGTCCCCACTGCCCATGGCACCTCAGGGGTGATGAGGGTGCCGATGTATGACACTGCATCTGTGTTTTCATGTGGGTTAGCAGGCTTGTGTGGACTGTTCACACCCACGGGGCCATCTCCCTGGTCCTAATCTACCCTTTACCTAAACGCCCTTTTTCATCATAAGAAACCAGGTTCCTTACAGGATGGTTAACTCTAGCTTGAGAGCAGGAAATAGAAAGATGTGCTTGAAAGCAAGGAAGACGCCGAAACTGGTGAGAGGTGTGTCAAAGGATTAAGAGACCAACATGAACCAAAATGGTTCCTACTGGCCCCAAGTGAGACGATCTGAGCATCAGTGAGAGTAAAATCCTCAGAGCCTGATATGGTGGTACACACCTGCAATCCCAGGACTCAGAGGGTGGAAGCACTGGGGATCAGAAGTTCAAGGTCGTCCCTGGCTTCATAGTGAGTCCTAAGGCCAGTCTCACAAAAGGAGGGAAGGGCTGGGGAAATGGCTCAGTGGTAAAAGTGCTTGCATGAGGTCCTGAGATTGAGTCTGCAGTCCCCACAATAAAAGCCAGCCACATAGTAAGAGCACCTGTAATATCAGCACCCTACTGGGGTGACAGGAAGTGGAGACAGGAGACTCCCAGGAAGCTTGCAGGCCAGCTGGCCTGGTGTGCGCAGTAGAAAAAGAACAGACAGTCTGTCTCAGACAAAGCGAACACCAAGGATCAATACCCAAAGCTGTCCTGACCTTCACACCCTCTCCATGGCATACCCATACCTGCATTTACACCCACAACAAATAAATAGATTTAAAACGAAATACAACAAAGAACAAGTGTGAAGTAGGGCAATGCATCCAGCATGTTTAAGTCATATGTTTCTGTTGATAGTAAAATCAAAAACAAACCAAAAGAGACAGAGAGGAAGATCACTCACTGCCTTTGGAAGACATCAGGGAAAGAAATGGTCACTCTAGAGCCTAACAGAGGAGGAGAAGGTAGCAGCCATGCACCTGCTCTTTCTATATGACTCCACCTTGTAAACGCAAACAGACAAGAGGGGAGACTTTGGTGAGGTATGCCAGCTGATAAACGAAGATGCAAACCGGGGACATTATTTGGTAAGCTCCGACAGGACAAGCACATAAACGTCCAAGGTCAGCGGGCACTGGAGCCCAATAGGGCTCAGTACCTAGACACACAGGAGCCCACCAGGACTCAGTACCTAGACACACAGGAGCCCACCAGGACTCAGTACCTAGAGACACAGGAGCCCACCAGGACTCAGTACCTAGAGACATGGGAGCCCCTAACAGGGCTAAGCACCTAGGAAATACTTTTGCTCCAAACTCGAAAGCCTCAATCTGAATGCATCTCTAGGACCAAATACCAGTCTACAGGCAACACGGGGCAAAGGGACGTGTTAAAATGCCGCATAGATGCAAGCAGCAAGATGGAGACTTTTGGGAAACAACAGGGCAGTGATCCACTAACCACAAGAGCAAATGAATATGTTCTGTGGTGTGGAGAATTATAGGTTGAAAAACTTAAAACGGGCTGACCAAAGCGGACTGACCGAAGCAGCCAGATGGCTCTGCAGGTAAAAGTGCTTGCCATTCGAACCTAATGACCTGAGTTTGATCCCCCAAACTAGCATCAGAAGGAGAGGACTGACTACCAAAAGTTGTTCTCTGACCTCCAACACATGTGTGGAACAAGCATGCCCACAGTCGTGAACACATATCACACACAGACAATAAAAAAAAATCACAAAGCATGCATGGGTTTAAATAAACCTTAAAAATGAACTATAAAATGATGGGTCAGTCAGTCATGGTCATGTATGCCTGAAATCCCACAACTCAAGGCCAGCTTGGAATACGTTATGAGACCCTGCCTCAAAAACCAAAATAAATAAGTAATTAAATAAACAAATAAATGTCTAGATAAATAACTAGTTTATATTATTAGAATTTAACAGATTACTGTTAACATTGATGAAAAGTAGTATGGTATTATGATTATATTTTTTAAAAAAATATTCAGTAGTCCCATTAAAATATTTATGGATAAATCATATAACGGATGAAATCATATAATGCCCGGAATGACTCAAAAAAGTAGTTTAGGGTGTTTTCCCTGTCATTGTATGACAGGAAACTGTCCCTGAGTTGACGATCCATGGTGAGCGGTGTGTGTGTGTGTGTGTGTGTGTGTGTGTGTGTGTATGCAAACGTCCACTATCTTTTGCTCTCTATCTTTCATAGGTGGCTGAGGTGCCGCTCAGTAGTAGAGCGTGCTTAGCTTGAGAATTTCCTTAAAATATTTAGGGACAAAAGCAATTATACTGTGGTGGTTTGGGTGCACACTGTCCCCCAGAGGCTCAGATATTTCAACACTTGGTCCCCAGTTAGTGGTGCTGTTTGGGGACATTATGAAACTGCCGGAGGAAGGATGCCACTGGATGTGGATTCTAGGAGTTTATAGTCTTGCTGCATCCTCTTTCCTCTCTGTTTTGTGTTTTCTGTTGAGGTTGCCGTCGCTCAGCTTCTAACTCTCGCCTCCTGCTGCCATGCGTCACCCACCATTTATGGACTCTCCCTTTGGAACCTTTGACAAAATAAACTCTTTCCTCCACAAGCCACTTCTGGTCATGGGATTTATCCCCACAACAGAAAAGTAACTAACACAGTACCCACTCATTATTCTGAGTCTGGATGAACAAATGGTTAGCGATTAGCCACATCTGCAACTGTGGCTGCCACTGCTGAAGATGCTCGTCCTCCTCTGTACGTGTCAGGTACCTGTCACACTGGGATTTTAACAAATTCGGAGTCACCAATCACTTAGAAGAGACTCGGCTTCTGAGGGAGGACTGGACCAAAGGATAAAGGACATGTGCTGGGCCTGGGGTAAGGGGTGAACTGATTCAAGTGTGTCCGTCCTCAGATCATGACTAGATAAGGAATAATAGGTCACAGCATTAAGTAACTTACAAACAGTGCTTTAGAGAGTACTAACAGGTAGCCTTTCACAGTAACCCCAGGATGTTGGTTATGCCAGCAGTGTTTAACTGATGGGGGAGCTAAACCTTAAAGAGGCTTAGTAACTTCGAAAGCACTATCTTGCTGTTCTGCAGTAGAACTGAGAATCATTCTACATAATATCAGCTTATACTTTGCACCAGGCCACCTTTCAAACTGCCGAGAGGAGAATGGGCAAGACAGAGCTGGGAATGACAGTGAGACCAGCAGACATCCAGGGCATGAGATTTAAGGAGGCTCTTACTCTCGGGGCTCACCCTGCATTTGGGTGACCGTAGGAGTCAGTGCTTTCTTAAATTTTTGCATCCCGGGTCCCTTAGTGACCTCCCTTAGTCCTGACTCCTCTTAGAGTTCTCAGAAGCCTCTGCACAGAGGCTGGGAGTCTGAATGAGGACTGGGGCAGAAAGAAACAGGACTTGAGGGTTCCTTTGACAGCAGCACATACACATCTGTCCTCTGGGGGGGGTTCTGTTCACCCGGCCAAAGAGCGCCCACAGCAGGCAGGCTCACACTCTAGCCTTCTAAGGAATGAGTCTAAGCTAGCTCTGGGGAGGGAAGTCCCACCCTCAAAGGAGGAATTGGAACAGGGAAGCCTATTGGCCAACTTTGTATGGGTTGGGGGACTTGTAGTGGACAGAAACTGTAGCACAAGATCATTTGTTAGTTAATTTTCACGAAGTTGGTCTTGAGCAGAACCCAACCCCCAAGCTATGGCTAGTCCTGAAGAAGATCCTGGTCTTCTGAACCGGGTTAGACGTCCGTTACACAGTGGGATTTAGACAAACAGGGTCACCAGTTATCTAAGAGACTTGACTTGCAGGGCAGGCTAGGGACCATGCACCAGGCTCGGGATGTGAGTAGCTCAGGGCAGAGTACAAGCTTAGCATGTATGGGGTTCTGAGTTCAATTCCTGGCTTCAAGAAAACAAAACAAAGTAAAACCGAAGCAGGCAACAGTTTGCCCCACTGCTTTCTACAGTGAAGAAATGTAACTGCAAAGGAATCCTTGAGACAGAACCAGAAGGACAAGAGAGTGGATGTGTCCTTTGCTTAAAGGTCTACAGACCAGGAACAAGTGGGTGGGGGTCGGAGTGGGCCTGCTCAGCTCTGACAAACACTCCCTCCCCTTCCACATTCAAAGGAAGTGTGGGTGTAGATCATGTCCCCCAGTTGTTATATCCCCATGTATCCGTGAGCCCAAACTACGATCGACTTATATATCCCTTGATTTTTCCAAGACCCTGCAATGGATAATGCGGGTGGGTATTCATCTTAGGCTGAGGGCAACTCTTTCTATCTATCAATACTGCACCAGGCCCAGGCATTTATCCAGATGAACTGCAAGTGCATGTGCACTATGGCCTGAAGAAGTTAAAGTGGGTTACTGTCACGATTCAGCGTTTCTTCGTTGAAATGAATTAAGCAACAGTGAAAGCCAACATAAACATTCACTGAGAAGATCCAAGGAGTGGCTGCGGCCGTCAAGCGCTATCAGAGGATGCTAAGACCCGTCTCCTTACTTGGAATAGACAGTGATGCCCTCCCGCTCCTCGATCTTCACGCTCTCGTCACTGGGAACCGGTGGGCTGCTCTGAAACTGGTTTGGAATCCGGAACCAGACTTTCAGTTTCTTCTGTAGGGAGCCATCTTCATTGGGAAACACGGCAAAAGAAATGGGGACTGTCATGCCCATGCCAATTCCTGAAGCCATCAGAACACAGAGGGAAGCAGGCATTAGACCGAGCCTCTGAGGGCCATAGATTTAATTTCTCTTCCAAGGCAATTTTTTTTTTTTTTGAAATGAGCAACAAACATTTCAGGCACTAAAAATATCTAATTAGATTTGTGCAAATAACTCTTACTTTTATATCCTGGAGATAAGAGTATGACAATCATTCCAGAAATGGGGCGGGAGGAGGGGCAGCCAGCAGGGGCTGCTATGTCCTAAAGCCAGAAATGGCTTAAGAGTTCACAGATCTTCAGCCACCAGAACTGAGTCTGAGGCTGCTACACTCACAGCTCACTGGGCCTTTGCAGCTAACAGTCCCAGGGCTGACAGGTTTCCGGCCCAGTGCTAGACAATCCTGCCTTGCACAGAACTCAGCTTGCTATGGGTGTGCTTTGCCCATTCACCCAGTCCAAGGACCCATTGTAGTGTTAGAAAACACACTCAAACAAAAGAGCGAGCCTCTGGCTCCGTACTTGGAAAGAACCATGAAATGAGTGACAGAGAACTTGTATATCACACAGTAAGAGGCAGGCTGGGCTGACATCAGAGAGATCTGATAGCAGAGCTTCCTGCCATGAACTTCGTGCATATAACATTGGAATAGGCAGGTCCAGGTGTTGTGAAGGGGCCCCAAAATAGCTTGACCACCCAGCAGCCATGACAGGCTTAGGGGCCTAGACACAGCTTCTGTGACAGGCTTACTGGCAGGCAACACCCAGATCCAGGAAAAGCCTTAAGCTGATAACCACCCAGGGATCCACCCAGGGGTAAGGAAGTACCTGACATCCCAAACATTCCAATCATTAGATAAGGTGGCCAGATGTCCTTGAGTCTAGCACACACCTATTTTTGTTTTACAGATAACCCACCTGAGCTCAGGGCCCTCTGCTCTCACTGCTGTGTTGGACAGACAGAGGGACCAAGCTCTGGAGGTTGAAATAAAGGCTCTTTGCTTTTACATGTGGGATTCGGTCTCCGTGGTGATCTTTTGGGGGTCCTTGCGATCTGGGCATAACAGTGTCTATAGCCACTCCCTGAAATTCCCTCGGATGACATGAGCTCACACAGAGCCCTGTCCCTCTGGGGTGCTCACCCTTGTCGTTGGTGCCGCCCACATACTTCATGATCTTGGGCATTGCTTCCCGGAGAGCCTCATCCACAGGCTTGTCTGTGACTTCCACAGTGGCAAACTTCCCTCCTTCACAGGCTCTTTCCTCATAGGAGACTTCTTCCTGGGGAGTCAGGAGACACAGTGAGGAGCACAAAGGAGCTCAAAGCAGCAAGGAACTCCCCAGAGTGGGTGGTGACGGTGTAGAGACGGACTCCATATGAAGAACCATAGATCCTGGAACTCACGCTGTAGACCAGGCTGGCCTCAAACTCAGAAATCCACCTGCTTCTGCTCCCTCCCCTGAGTACTGGAATTACAGGCGTGTGCCCTACACTTGGCTGATTTTGAGGTTTTTGTAAATGTAGAATATCAAAAGTTACTTAAAAATCTTGTAGGAAGGGATAGCTTATGCCTGTAACTGTAGCACTTGGGAGGTGGAAACAGAATAGGAGTTCAAGGTTATCCTCAGCTACATAACAAGATGAAGGCTAGCCTGGGCTACATGACATGCTGTCTCAAAGCAAAACGTCTACTACCAAACAACAAAGAAATTTTATAATTGATATTCTGAGGGAGATAAAGAAGCTATTGTACCTCAGAATACTGGAAACACCACAAAAAAAAAATGAAACACCAAGAGATCAAAAAGCTTTTGGAGATTAAAAAAAGAGAGAAAGAAAGAACTATGGGGTGCTGGAGAGGTGGCTCGGTATGAAGAGTGTGTACTGCTTTTGCAGAGGACCCAAGTTTCAATCCCAGCACCCATGTTGGGCAGCTCACAACTGTCTGTAATTACAGGTGCAGGGGATCCAATGCCTCTGGACTCTGGGGTATCCCAACTCACATACACATAATTAAAAATGAATAAATAATCTTTTAAAATCTGCTAACTGATATGAAAAAAAAAATCCCCAGAAAGGTTAGACGATAACGTTACTGGGAACATACTGGAAATTTAAGAACAACACAGGAGAAGGATAAGGGAGTTAGCAAGAGGAGAAGTGAAGGCTGACCTGGGCGGCGCCACTTAGGAGGTAGAGGCAGAAAGAGCAAGAGTTCTAGGCTAGCCTGGGCTACAATAATATTCTGTCTCAAAAAGCAAAATAATAATTAAAACAAATCAAACCAAAAAATAATACCCCCCCTCCCAAATCCTCCTTTCTGCCAAATAAAAATTCCCAAAGAAGCTAGACAAAGGAAAAGCAGAGGGGGAGGGGGAGGAGCAAAGGGGAATGGGGAGGGGCGGAGGGGGAGGGGGAGGGGCAGAGGAGGCAACCAAATCAAGGGAAAGAGGAACCATTTAAAGTGCTGAAGGGATGCAAAGTGGTTCAGCTCCTATGGAAATCAGTTTGGAAGGTCCTCAGAACAGTAAGAATTACCACACAACCCAGCTAGGCCACTCCCGGGAATAGACCTGACGGAACCCAGGTCAACACACCGCAGAGATCCAGACATCCATGCTTGTTACTGTGTTACTCACAGTAACCCCGTCATGGAGCCAGTCTAGATGCCCACCAACAGAGCAGTGGACACAGAGCTGTAAAGAAGAGGAAATCAACTTCTGCAGGAAAATAATGGATGGAATGGAGGGCACCATGTTGAGTGAATCAGTCCAGGCTCGGGGACACAGACACCACATTTCCTCATGTGCGGCACACTGCATACACTATATACACACTACATACACTCACTACATACACATGTGGCATGCATGTGGACTGCAGAGGAGGAAGAGGTCTAAAGGTTTTCTTTTGTGGATGTGGAGAGGGAGGAGGAGAAAAGTTGGGAACAAATATGAGCAAAGTATAATGACATATAGATATACATGATGATAATCTCCTAATGAAGCTTGTTAGCTTAGACACTCATTCCAAACATTAATAAGAGAGGCCACAGTGTGTTGGCTCAGCAGGTAAAGGCACTGGCCACCAAGCCTGATGACCTGAGTTCATTCTCAGGTCTTGTGTGGTCCACGGTGAGGTCCGACTTCTGTAAGTTGTCCTTTGACTGCCACATGTGTGCCATGGTGTGCTCTCTAGCATGAATGAACACACACACACACACACACACACACACATACACATACACAGCCACACACAACTAACTAACTAACTAACTAACTAACTAACTAACTAACTAACTAAATATAATCAAAACAAAAAAGATGAGAAGATTCAACATTTAGGAAATGCCAGAAATAGTAAAAACATAGAAAGGAGAAAACAAGCAAAAAAAAAAAAAAAAAAAACAAACATTAATAGCAACACTCCCCCCGAAACTGAAAATCCCAGGAACAGCCTTGTTCTAGTGTTCTAGTGTTGTGGCTGTGAGTAAGGAAGAGTTAAGGTGGAGGGCTGGGATACAGCTCAGCAGTGAGTGCTTGCTTATCGTGGGTGAGGCCGGCGGCTTTGTCCCCAGCAGCACCAGGGAAAGAAGTGCCATGTTCTTCAGTGTTCTTCAACAGCTTCTAGACTCTCTAACACCCCAACTCTGCTGTGTTTATTTTGGTGTCAAGAGGGAGGGGGCCCAGGGCCGTGTGTGCGTGTGTGTGCGTGTGCATGCGTGCGTGCGTGCGTGCGTGCGTGCGTGCGTGCGTGTGTGTGTGTGTGTGTGTGTGTGTGTGTGTGTGTAGCTCTACCACGGAGCTAGCCACTGTCCCATCTTTCTCTCTTTTCTCTATTTCTGTATTTATTTCTTTTGGAGCTGGGGATGGGACCCAAGAAAATGTAATCATGAAATCTGTGGAGTCCCACTGGAGTTGCTGTGTTACTGAAGCAGTGGGGGTCCCTCTTGGGGTTCTTAGACTTATTAATATAGGAACTTAAAAGCAGACTCAAAAAGAAGCCTATAAGCATTTGAAAGAGAAACCCCAGGGCAGGTGAGCTATGAGTCTCGGCAGCAGTCTGAAGGAGGAAGAGAAAGGAGAGCCATGCCACTGGACTTAAGTGCACACGGAGGCCATCCATGTTGTGGGATAATCTTTTTGTACACTGTGAAGATGTGTCTTTGTCAGGCGCCTTCTGATTGGTTTAATAAAGAGCTGAATGTCCAATAGCTAGGCAGGAGAGAATAGGTGGAACTTCCTGGGAGAGAGAGGAACTAGAGATGAATCTAGGCATGTGAGAGATGCCAGTGAGATGTGGAGTAAGTTGGACATTCAGAAGAGGTAAAAGCCAAGAGGTGGAACATATATTAATAGAAACGGGTTGATTTTGGTTGTAAGAGCTAGTAGGAACAAGCGTAAGCAAAAGACCAAGCTTTCATAATTATTAAGTCTCCGTGTCATGATTTGGGGGCTGGCAGTCCCAACAAGAAAGCCTGATGAGAAAGCTTACTGCACATCCACAGGGTGGGGGAGCTTTAGAGAAGTGAGGCCGAAGTGGAGGGGAAGCATGTTTGGAAGAGACGCGGAGAAGTAAAGAGAAAGGTGTTGCCTTTCTTTTCTTCCTTTTTTCTTTTTCTTTTTCTTTTTCTTTTTCTTTTTCTTTCTTTCTTTCTTTCTTTCTTTCTTTCTTTCTTTCTTTTTTTTTTTTTGGTTTTTTTGAGACAGGGTTTCTCTGTGTAACAGCCCTGGCTGTCCTGAAACTTGCTCTGTAACCAGGTTGGCCTCAAACTCACAGAGATCGGCCTGCCTCTGGCTCCCGAGTGCTGGGACTAAAGGCGTGCTTTTCTGAGTAAACCAGAAAAGTGGGCAGGCTTGACTACAGCTCTGTCTGCTACTAAGGGCTGGAATTCTGGGATGGAAAAGTGTGTTATTATCTCATTAAAGGGGTAAGTATTCCTCCAATCTCTTTAGTATGGTTTATGGCAAACCTGCCTTCCTGAGGGTGGTCCCTTGGCTCCCTGGCTGGGTGGCTTGCCCAACTGCATGAACTCTTAAGGCGGGAGGCAATGGCATGTTTCCACCCAGGGGGAGATGCTATTCTTTGGGCTCGAAGGGTAACAGCTTTCCCATGATGGGTATTCAATGCTGCTCTGACAGTGTTACTTCTGAGCCGCATTCCCAGTCTCCCCTGCTCAAACCTCATGGTGTCCGAGTCTCTCTTCCCACACAAAGCCTTTCTTTGCTAAGGTCTGTCCTTGGCACCGAGCCCCTGTGCTATGGCCATTAACCTTTCCATGGTGTTCAGACTCACAGAAAACACTTCTGTAGCCCTCCTTTTGCATCTTGCCCCGTTCACCTTGTCCTGGGATGTCTTTCTATGATAGAATTGTGTGTTCCTGGACATCCAGGAAGGCAGTATTTCTCAAACTTTGTGTTTGTTCTTCAAACTTAAAACAAAAATTACAATCCACAAAAAGAAAAATATGTCTACATCAGGTTTAATCATGAATATATGCGTGGCTGAACCAAAGTTCTGCAAAATAACACTTCCCCCATCGTGATGGGGGACGGCGGGTCTCTTTCTAGTCTCTTCCCTCTACTCTGGTTGAATGAATTTTATCTTAGTGCACTAAAAGTAAATTTGGCCTCTCATGATTTTACTGTCTGGCAATGGGACACTGTTGTAGTTGAAAAATAAAGTCTTTGTGGACAAGAACTAAACCACACAATTTTCCATGATGTGAAGCACTAGGTGTTTATTTGATTAAAGGCTGTTTCTCCTTTAGTGATTATGAAAATGGGACACATGACTGAGGAGCTGGCTGGTCCAAGGCTTATCAAACAGGGTTTTTCCTGTACCATTTTATGTGGAAGATTCTCAACTGGGGAGGAGACTTTGACTCCTAGGGCTGGAAGAGGAGAAAAGAGAAGTTAGGAGGGACTGTGCGGTTGTGAGTGGTTTCTGTAGTTTGAACAAGTACATTTAATACTCTAACTTCATATTTGGAATGCAAAAAAAAAAACCATATTGTTTTTGTAGTACAAATTAAAGGTGAATAATGAGAAACAGGATAGGGAAATTTTATCTTAATTTGTTTTTTGTTATGTTTTGTGGAGAAGGGGATGGGTGTCTCACTACATAGCCCTGGCTAGCCTGGAACTTGCTATGTAGACTAGGTTGGTCTCAAATTCACAGAGAGCCACATGCCTCTGTCTTCCAGTGCTGGGACTAAAGGCATGCACCACCATGCCCAGAGCCAGGAAAATTTAATGCAGACTCTGAGGGTCAAATTCATGTTTAAGCTCCCATTCAGGGGGGAGAAACACATGACAACAGGAAGGGGAGCTTTGGGGAGAAGACTGGGGGAGGAGACAAGGTAGTGGAGAATGTAGAGAACCCAAATTGATTATATACATGTATGAAGTTGTCAAAGAATTAAATAATAAAAGAAAGAATGAAAACCCCTTCCTATGAGACAGGGGAATTGCATCAAACCAAGAATCGAGGGGCAACTAAACAGCCTTGACTCTGGGCCATCTCATCTGGTAACACCAAGGACCCACTGGGAGGCTTCCAGCTAGTACGACTGATTTTTCCAAACAGCCTTCAGAGCAAACTCTGGGTGCGCCACTGTAACAGCCCTCTCTTTGTGAACCTCCTCACACCTTGATTCTGCTATTTGTAATGTTTTAACTTCTCGAAACTCAACCATGGGAATCACAGAGGCTCAGAACTGCAAATGGTTTTAAAGTCCTTCTAACTCTATTGATCCAGAAGGAAACAAAGAATCAGACAGCCGGGACTGCCCAAGACCCAGCTGATAAAAGGCGAAACAGGAAATAGAATTCTGCTCCCCAACCTCTGCTCTAGTGCTTGTCACAGGACTCCAAGGCTGCGGGGATGCACTCAGCATTCTGCTTCTCTTTAGTCAGCCTGTGTGTGTTATGTGGGTCAGACATTTGTATGTTGGCGACAAACTCGGAACAAAGTCTCAATTCATTTTATTCAGTTAACTTCTGCAACAAATGGGGAAGCTGGAGGCAAGAACTTACTGGAAAAAGAGACAGCCGATTCTTTGGGCTTTCTTTCCTCCTTCTATGCAAATAATCAACAAGTACTGAATATCTGCTGGGACTGGGCATTGTACCAGGTGCTATCGTGCAAAACGACCTGGGTTCATTCATAGTCTCTCTGTCTCTGTCTCTGTCTCTCTCTCTCTCCCTCCCTCCCCTTCTTCCCCGTGTGTGTGTGTGTGTGTGTGTGTGTGTGTGTGTGTGTGTGTTGTGTGTGTGTGTGTAAACAAGAGGACAATCTCAAATATCATTTATCAGGATCCAACTACCTTTCAAAAAATTTATGCTGGGTGGTTGGTGGCGCATATCCCAGCATTTGGGAGGCGGGGGAGAATCCCTGTGTTCAAGGCCAGCCTGGTTACAGAGCGAGTTCCAGAACAGCTAAGGCTACACAGAGAAACCCTGTCTTGGAAACAAAACAAAACACGAAATTATTTATTTATGTGTATGAGTGTTTGCCTACATAAATAATGTATATATGTGTGCCAGAGGTCAGAAGAGGGCATCAGACCCCCTTAAACTGGAGTTATGGATGGTTATGGACCATCATGTGGGTGCTGGAAACGGAACCAGGTCTTCTGCAAGAACAGCCACTGCTTTCAACCACTGAGCCATCTCTCCAGGCCACTTGTTTGGTTTTGTTTTGAGACAGGGTCTTTTACTGGCCTGGAAGTCATGAAGTCTGCGTAGGCAGGGCTGCCAGTGAATCCCAGGGATCCTGCTGGTTTTGTCTCCTCAGTACTGGGACCATAAGCACATGCTACCAAGTCTAGCTTTTTCACATGGTTCAGGGGTATATCGCAGGTCTTCATGTTTTCAAGATGACTCTGCCATCTTTCCAGCACAAGTCATAGTTTCTGACATCAGGAAAGACTGAGTCCAGCGAAGGGGAAGCCAGAGGACATCAGGTTGTCATCAGAAGGGGCACAGTGCACCAGGACAGTGTTGAAACACAGCACAGGGCTGCTTCGGTGAGTCTGGGGGCTCTGTGTGTGTGCTTTCCTGTTCCAGTAGGTCACAGTGACTTACAGGGGCTTCCAGATCACCCACCTGGATGTTCAGTGTTTGCTTCTTGGAGTAAACACTGTTGCAAACCTCTGGTAGATGCTGCAGACTCAAGACTAGACATTAATAAGACGGGAATAACAGGAGATGGTGAGAAGAAATGAGAAATTATTTAATTATTTGTTTAGTTTTAGTTTCTTTCTTTCTTTCTTTTCTTTCTTTCTTTTTTCTTTTCTTTTCTTTCTTTTTTTTTTTTTGCAACAGAGCTATCTCTCTGTAGTCCAGGTTGACTTGGATGGAACTCACTATATAGCTCAGGTTGGCCTTGAACTGTTGCAATTCTGCTTCAGTCTCTGGAGTGCTTTGAATAAAGGCAATGCACTACTTCTCCTGGCTACAAACGGTTATTTTAAAATGTACCAAAATGCCGATGGTTAGAGGAGGGAATCATCCGAGAAATCAAGAACAGTACCTCGGGGCTGGAGAGATGGCTCAGCTCAGCTCAGCTCAGCTCAGTGGTTAAGAGCATGGCTGCTCTTCCAGAGGACCCAGGTTTAGTTTCCAGTGCCCACATGGCAGCTTACAGTGGGCTATAACTCTAGTGTGAAGGCAATGCACACTCGTGTGAACAGACATACATTTAGGCATAACACCTATACACATTAAAAACAAATAAAATCTCTAAAAAAGCTGTTAAAGAGCAGCAGTACCATGAGGAAGAATGTGAGTAAGTCACTGTGGCTGGAACAGAGTATGGGGTAGGATGTGGCCAGAGAGGAGGGCCGACAAAGACACCAGCAGAGACCTTGGGCTATTGTAGTAGCAGTTGGCTTTCCCAGCCTTGAGCCCAGTGATGGTGAACTGAGGGCCTGCTGGTTTTGACTACTCTAAATTAATTCAACTGACCCCTGTGACTGATCACAGGCTTTTGCAGGTATGTCTGGGGCTCCGGGGAACGGTCTATAAGTCAACATTGACCTTGAGGCTGAACTCTTACTATTCCACCCTTTGCTCCTGAGTAACTTTTCTCTTCAAACTCCAAAAACTATATACTTCTAGAATAAAAGGGGCCCTTGCCTGTGTGTTTATCTGATGCCTGGATGAGCAAATGGCCCATGGGGCAGTTGGCCATAAGGGTGTAGAGCTCAGAAGGAAGCTGACACTGAGAAAGAGGAATAAATATGGGAGTCATCGGCAGAGGGGGAGACTAAGGCCCGGAATGGGTTGAGGTGGGCGAGCAAGCCCATGTGGAGCTTCTGTATGAATCTAACTGTGCTCAGCAGTCTGCCCTCTAACAGCCCTCATCACTGAATGCTTGCAGTATTTATTTTCTTTTATGTGCATGTATGCGTATGCCTGAGTGTACGTGTGTGCACCATGTGTGAAGGAACCCTTGGAGGCCAGAAGAAGGTGTCAGATCCTCTGGAACTGGAGTTATAGGAGGTTGTGAGCCGCCATGTAGGTACTGGGAACCAACTCTGGGTCCTCTGCAAAAGCAGTAAGAGCTCTTAAGTGCTGAGCCATCTCTCCAGCCCCATCACTGACTCCTTACCTGACCCAGATGATCTGGGCATCACTTAGCGTCCCCTTGTCCTGCCTGTTGAACCCAGAGCACCTCTATGTCACACTGCTATTTCTTTTCTTCTCCTCCCCTCCTGAGACAGGGTCTCACTCTAACCTCAAACTCGTGGTAATTCTCCTGCCTCAGCCTCACGGGTGCTGGGATTACAGGTGTGAGCCATGTCAGGCTCCTGTTTCCTTTAACGCCCAGAATGTTCCCATTCATTCCTGCTGCTTCCTTCGCCTGGAAGACTTTTCTGCTGCCTGTGTCTGCCATCAGATGAGTCCTACTCCTCTAATAGGTCCTCCAGTCTGGAATTCACCCCCTCAGAGAGGGGCCTGTCTGAAACACATCCCCCTGTGGTATCTTGCTAGGCCTTGGTACTTTCACAACACACTTCTTATAATTATAATGACATATGATATGTGCAAGCCCCACCGGCAGCCATAAGCCCGGGCCAGGACTGTCTGGGCCACCACTGTACCTCTCTGTATCTATTACCACAACTTGCATGTTGTGGATGTTCTATAAGTGTTTTCTGGAAAGGAGGGCTGCGAGTGAGCCAGTTTTACTTTATTGACAAGGACCACAATAGTGACTGCTCAATACAGGCGTGAGCACCTGGTTAATAACAGCTCCCGGGGAAAGGCTGGGCCACACTGTGTGAGCTCAGGTCCCTTGTGGGTACCACTTGTTCACAGCATCAGTGCTCACACCTGTCACCTGAATCAATGGACCACTGTGAAAATTTCAATGTTAGGATGAACATTAGTTGGGTGCTGTGGGATGTTCTGTATGGCAAATGTGTTGCTAATAAAGCACTGATTGGCCAGTGGCTAGGCAGGAAGTATAGGCGGGACTAACAGAGAGAATAAAAAGAGCAGGAAGGCAGAAGGAGACTGACTGCCTGCCAGCCACCGCCAGGACAAGCAGCATGTAAAGATGTCGGTAAGCCACGAGCCACGTGGCAAGGTATAGATTTATAGAAATGGATTAATTTAAGGTATAAGGACAGTTAGCAAGAAGCCTGCCACGGCCATACAGTTTATAAGCAGTATAAGTCTCTGTGTTTACTTGGTTGGGTCTGAGCGGCTGTGGGACTGGCAGGTGAAAGAGATTTATCCTGACTGTGGGCCAGGCAGGAAAACTCAAGCCACAGTTGGGTGTAGTGGGACATGCCTATAATTCTAGCACTGGGGAGGCTCATCCCGGGGCTATGTGAGACCTTGCTTCACAAAACCAGAACCCAAAAAGAAAAATGAATGAATGAATGAGTGAGTGAATGAATGAATATGGATATTAGTCAGGCATGGTGGTACGTGGGAAGATCGGGGTTTCAATTTGGGCTTTTATATGCATGGGACCCTGTTTCATAAAAACAAAAATTGAAGAGCAGAAAGTAAGGAAGAGAGAGAGAAAATGCAGAGAGAGAGAGAAGGAAGGAGAGAAAATGGATACTGTCTAGAAAACCATCAGTTCTGTATAGAGCTCTACATGAATGTATTTATCGAACTGGACTTCTCTACCTTTTCAAAGAATCATCCTCCTGTGTGAACACTGTTTATTCTCAACATCAGTCACCCCAGAGCGTTTGCTTGTTCCATGGGACATAACAGCAACCTTCCTTCCCCACCTCCCATCATCTGAGGCTCTCAACCGGGTCCTGACTGGGTCAGGATCTGTACCCGTGGTCACAAACACCAGTATTCAACAACCAGTACAATCTGGGTGAGGGTCAAACTCCAAAGGCCTCACAAGAATGTCTTTTGCTCTGGGCTCTTCGAGTCCTCTAAAGGTCATTCTTTTCTGGTCACTGTGGTCCCTATGATGATTTTAGAAGCCACTTTCTGGTGACAAGAAACTGTTAAGATTACTGACTTCACAGAGAACTTTCTATGTATTGATATTACTTGAAACATTTAACGTGACTTCAGCCATTCGTTCAATGCCCCCAACAAGCCCACGGGGAGGTTAGTGCTTTAGTCTTCATTTTTAGAGGTATTGGGGAACAAGAGGTTAAGTGCCATGCCCAGGTCACAGTGAAACCAGGACTCAAATTCAGGCTGTCGGTCCTGGACATATTTGCACAGGCTGGACCAAAGGACACCAATCAGTCCTATCAGCCCTGCTCCAGGCTTTCTCAGGACCCACCCAGCTCAGCCCAGAGGGCTCCCTGCTCCCTCCCTCCCTGAGCAATGAAGAGCCTGATAAGGTCTGGCTGGAGTCAGCCCTGAGCATGTGGATGGCGCAAAGCCACATGGGGCCTGCAGTGCACTTTCCACCTGCCAGGGGTGTAGACAATGGATTGTGACCCAGACCCCAACTCTGTATGTCAAACACAAAGCTTACATGTATTTGAGTATTTAATAAAATGTCACAGAGGCAGTATTAGTCTTCCCTTACAATTGAACAATCTGGGGGCTGGGGACTGAGACGTTAAGTGACTTATTTACAACCCTCCTGCCTTCACTCCTGAGAATTGCAGACATGCACGGCCATATTTGGCTTAGTTCAAGTCTTAAGAAAGTCTTTGAAGTTTCAATGATATAACTACACTATAAGTCGTTCGGCAGACCCAGCACTTGGGTGTGAGCTGCCTGATGTGGATGCTGGGAATCGAACTCAGGTCCTCTGCAGGAGCAGTGCACACTCTTAACCCCTGTGCTGTCTCTCCAGTCCCATTGTATATCTCTTATTTGCTCATTAGCACTCGAACAAAAGCTCCATTAGGCAGAACTCCTTGGTGGATTCACCTACTCTGCTGCTATACAGCTCCACCTTAGAACTCACAATGTAGCCCAGACTGACCTCAAACTTGTAGCAGTCCTCCTGCTTCTGCCTCCTGAGTTCTGGGGTTGCAGGCATGAGCCATCATACGCAGCTCAGTTTTGTCTACTCTGTTTATTTTCAAGATGTATGGCCCACACATAGTTGTCACACAAAAGAATGCTATTTGTTAAAATAATTAATTTTAAATTGGGGGACTCCTCCAGAGAACTTGGGTATCTGGCTTTTCTTAACTCGGCAACACTAGTCCTGGGAAGTCGCTTGGTGGTAAAGCATTTCCAGCACGCTTCAGTCGCCACCAGGCCCTATAATCCAACCAGCCAGTTCCATTGCTATCATTATCTGCCTGGCTGGTGAAGGAAGGCCTTTGAACGTGTGTCCCCCTGTGATCAGGGTTTTAACTGCTTGTTCTATATACAGCTGGGGGAACTCGGAGAGGGCCAGAGGGCTTTCTGGGCCTCTGGATGATCGAGCCTACTCTAGAGTTGAGTTGCCGGCGTTTGTGTGAGGCTCACTGTAGTAGGTTCCAGAACTTGGCCCCCGAGTAACACAGGCCTTTATCCAGAATTGTTATAAAGAGAGACTAAATTGAGACAAAGTACTTGTCAGGCTGAGGGTATAGGTCAGTGGTGAAGCACTCAATCAGTAAGTAGCACAAGGCTCTAGGTTTAATTCCCAATATCAATCCATCAATAATCAAATATAGTTTAGGAAAAACAATAAACACCTGCAAAATTGTACCTGAGTACCCAATCCCAGTTTTCAGGAAAGCAGACCCATTGCCCACTCCAGTGTGGAGGCAAGTTTGGCAGAAGACAGTGATTATGGCTCCTCACTCATTCTATGCATGCAGAACACGAACAATTCTATAAATCAAGAGCAACCGTGTAGCTCTGAGCCTTTGAATACGCTCTTGACTGTGGACTCCCACACAAGCAGCGCTGCACAGCCCAAGACAGATTGAAGGGCCCCTCATGGCTCCCTAGCAGATCTGCCTGCTGGCCCCTGCACTCCCAAACCTGCACATCGTGTCTGCAGCACACACCTTTTCTGTTCCTTCTGCACTTGGGTTTTGTTGCTGTTTGCTTTCTTTTTGCTCGCTAGGATTTTTGTCAGTCGTTTCTGCAACCGAGAGTCTCTCGCAAACAAAATTGTTCAGAATGTAGCCAGGCGTGGTGGCTCATGCCTGTAACCCTAGCACTCGGGAGGCTGAGGCAGGAACAGTGCCACAGAATTCAGGGCCAGTCTGGGTTACACAGCCAGTGCCAGGCCAGCCTAGGACAGAGTAGGTCTCTGTGCTAAGAGGGGGGGAAAATGTTCAGACGGTTTGGAATGCTTAAAAGGACGAATGCATTCAACAGGCGGTGTCCCACTCGCCAAGATGGATGGGTCCTTTCTCGAGTCAGCCTTTCCCCTGTCCTGCTCTGGCTGAGCCCGAACACATTCTCCCCTCCTTCCCAGGGCCAGTGCCTGGCGGTGAAGGGAGGCCCCAGCAGGAAGGCAGCTTGGTCACAGTCCCACCCACAACCCCGTAACACCCGCTCCAGCCCCGGGCCAGGGTGGGGACGGCTGCGCAGTCCTCCTGTTCTGTGCAGCCCTGCCGGCCTACCTTGCCCCCAGTGCTCAGAACCTGCCATGGCCACGTCTCCACGCTCCCGAACAGCGAGTTTCTGATCATGCCCAACATGGTGTCGCCGTAGGATCTGGACGATTGCGCGGACACTCAGTGGCCGAGCAGGACAGCAGGATCCACAGGGCGAGCGGGCAGTTAGTCCGGGAGTAGATTGGGGACTGGGGCGGGGCTGCGGCTGTATGGGGCGTGGCCGAGGCGGAGTCCCCACAGGCTCCACCCACATGAGCCGTCTGCAGTCTCCCGGGTGGGGCGCCGATCCAGGCCTGCAGCACCTCCACTCCAGA
>CABHPP010126706.1:3669-19867 GCA_902168425.1 Peromyscus attwateri | reverse complement strand
TTCTCGTGCCCGCGCCAGCTCAAAGTGCCCCCCTACCTGGGCTACCGCTTCCTAGGTGAGCGCGACTGCGGTGCCCCGTGTGAGCCGGGCCGTGCTAACGGCCTCATGTACTTTAAAGAAGAGGAGAGGCGTTTCGCCCGCCTCTGGGTGGGTGTGTGGTCGGTGCTGTGCTGCGCCTCGACGCTCTTCACGGTGCTCACCTACCTGGTGGACATGCGGCGCTTCAGCTACCCAGAGCGACCCATCATCTTCCTGTCGGGCTGCTACTTCATGGTGGCTGTAGCGCACGTGGCGGGCTTCCTGCTGGAGGACCGTGCCGTGTGCGTGGAGCGCTTCTCGGACGATGGCTACCGCACGGTGGCGCAGGGCACCAAGAAGGAGGGCTGCACCATCCTCTTCATGGTGCTTTACTTCTTCGGCATGGCCAGCTCCATCTGGTGGGTCATTCTGTCCCTCACTTGGTTCCTGGCAGCTGGCATGAAGTGGGGCCACGAGGCCATCGAGGCCAACTCGCAGTACTTTCACCTGGCCGCGTGGGCTGTGCCGGCGGTCAAGACAATCACCATCCTGGCCATGGGCCAGGTGGACGGGGACCTGCTCAGTGGCGTGTGCTACGTGGGCCTGTCTAGTGTGGATGCGCTGCGGGGCTTCGTGCTGGCGCCCCTGTTCGTCTACCTCTTCATCGGTACGTCCTTCCTGCTGGCCGGCTTTGTGTCTCTCTTTCGCATCCGCACCATCATGAAGCACGACGGCACCAAGACGGAGAAGCTGGAGAAGCTCATGGTGCGCATCGGCGTCTTCAGCGTGCTCTACACCGTGCCGGCCACCATCGTGCTGGCCTGCTACTTCTACGAGCAGGCCTTCCGCGAGCATTGGGAGCGCACCTGGCTCCTGCAGACCTGCAAGAGCTACGCGGTGCCCTGCCCTCCGGGCCACTTCCCGCCCATGAGCCCCGACTTCACGGTCTTCATGATCAAGTACCTGATGACCATGATCGTGGGCATCACGACCGGCTTCTGGATCTGGTCGGGCAAGACCCTGCAGTCATGGCGTCGCTTCTACCACAGACTCAGCCACAGCAGTAAGGGGGAGACTGCGGTATGAACCCCGGTCCTTCCCTGACCCTTGCCACTTCCTACCCCCTTGGAGGAGGAGAGGCATGGTAGGGGGGAAAAACTGCTGGGCGGGGACTTGTTTCTGTAGGCTACCCGCTCCTCTACTGAGCTTTAACATGGAAGTGAGAAGTTATTTGGAGGTGAGAAGAGATTTGGGGTGAGAGGTGGTTTTGAGAGGAGGCCTGAGTGAAAAGTCAGAAGGCAGTGTGGATGAAAAAGACTTCTGGTTGAGACTTGCTTGCGGGATGATGCTAACTGTGAAAGATAGGGGCCGGCTAGGGCCTTCAGGGAAAGGTTGAGGTCCGCAGAGACTGGCGAGTTCTTCCCGGCGCCAGAGCTGAGCCAGGGCTGAGTCCAGTCCCTGCTGCAAGGCCAGTGGCTGTCCTCACTCCAGTGAGGCCGGGGGAGGGGGGAGGTAGCGCTCCGTCTGCTGCCTGGGCTTTGTTGGGAAGATGGGGGCCCCCTGTGGTGCCCTTGTCAAGCGGTGGTCAAACCATAATCTCTTTTCACTGGGGCCAAACTGGAGCCCAGATGGGTTAATTTCCAGGGTCAGACATTACAGTCCTCCTCCCCGTCCCCCTCCCGCCCGGTTTTTTTTTTTTTTTCTTCCCTCCCCTCCACCTTTCAAGTCTAGTAAAAATCAGCCTTTGGAAGGCCGGGGAGGCCTGCCTGCTAGAATCCTAACGCGAAGATGCGAAAGAAGACATTTCCGAGTGGAAGGCCAAGAAGACGAGTGGCAGATAGATAGAGTTCTGCTACTTTTTTTCTTTTTTCATTTTCTTGGGCAGGCGGGAAGGCGTGAAGAAAAGGAATGTTTGATTTGGTTTCATACCCTGGAAAGAAGTGATGACTTGTTGCTTTTCGAAATAGGAATGCATTTCCCCTTGTCTTTGTTGTAAGAGACAAAGGAGGAACAAAAGTGTCTCCCCGAGGAAAGGCTTCACCGTGAAGGCAGCCGCTTTTATAGGCAAAGCAGCAGAAATCTGAGGCCCCCTTCGTTGTTAATTTGCTGGAGATAAACATTCCTTTTTAAGGAAACGCGAAGGGCAGCGTGCTTGCTTTCCTACCCACTCAGCCCAAGCTTCTGCCTTCGGTAAAGGAAGTGGAAGGAGTTTTGTTATTTGTCTTAAACAGATTTAATTCAGAACACATGATCTAACAGGCTCTGTTAAACAGCTTAATGAAACCTCCCTCCGTCCCACACCCCCCATAAGCCTAAATTTCGGGTTTCTGTCCCCCCCACCTCCTTCCGTCCTATTAGTGTGTGTTTGGGTTTTTGTTTTTGTTTTTGTTTTTCTGTGTGTGTTTGGGGTTTTTTGTTTGTTTGGGGTTTCCTTGGGCTGTTTTGTTTGTGTGTTTCTCTCTCTCTCTCTCTCTCTCTCTCTCTCTCTCTCTCTCTCTTTCTTTTTCTGTTTGACTTTTTTTTTTAATAGTTTTTCGAGACAGGATTTCTCTGTGTATCCCCTCCCTGTCCTGGAACTCACTCTGTAGACCAGGCTGGCCTTGAACTCTAAGATTCCCCCCACTTCCCCGCTTCTGCCTCCCTAGTGCTGGACCTGGCTCCCCTATCCAGTTTGTATTCTTCAAGATTAAAGAAGGGGCATAATGCTCACAGAATCAAAACAAAGGGAAAATTAATTAAAAGGGCTAAAAACCTCTTGCCCACCTTGCCTCTTCGTTCCATAACTCTGTGTATAAGAAACATGTGCCGACCCCTTCTCTGGTTGCATGAAGAGGTGGCGTGCAAGAGTGATAGGGAAGGAGTTTGTACCAGGTTTAGAAAGTCATTACAGGAAGGTAAACTTCAAAGTGATTCTGGAGTTCTTTGAAATGTGCTAGAAGACTTAAATTTATTAATCTTAAATCATATACTTTTTTTTCCCCCCCTGTAATAGAGGTCTGGTTCTTTGGCATAATGGTGTATTGCTAAGCAGAGCATCATGGGAGCTAACCCTGACTCCACCTTTGACCCTGACTGTCCTCCAGTCTTGCAATGCTGCACATTTTCTCAGCAGTTAAATGCCAATCAGGGGCGTACTGTCAGGAGTACAAATTACTTTATATATGTCACGTTCGGTTGAATGGAGCTGCTTTTACGTTACAGTGATCTTGCATTTCTGAAACTTTCAAAAAATGATCTCACCTGTCAGATTTTTTTTTTAACTGCCACCACACAGGTTTGGTGTCTTTTGTGTTTTCTCTCTTAAGTGCATGTGAAATTTGTAAAATAGAGACAGTGCAGTATGTATATTTTGTAAATCTCCCATTTTTGTAAGAAAATATATATTGTATTTATACATTTTTACTTTGGATTTCTGTTTTGTTTTTTTGCCTTTAAAGATCTACAATGAAGCCCCACTTTATCACATGTACAGATCACAAATAAATTTTTTAAAAAATATAAAGCGAATGTTTATTTACTCTGCCTGAGATAGTATGCCAAAGAACAAAACTTTATTGTGGACAGAAGGTGTGCCGTGGGGTATGTATGTCCCCCAGAGAAGAGGATGGTGGCGTAGGTTCCTGAAAGCTTTGACTGCCTTTGGTTTTGCTTTGTTCTTGTTTTCTGTTTCCTGCTCCCCTCCACGGCCTCCTCTGCATCACCTCTAAGCCAGGGGTTCTCAGCAAGAGGGTCGGGCCCCTGTGGGGTCACATATCCGTTGTCCTGCATATCAGATATTCACATGACGATTCGTAACAGTAGTAAAGTTACAGTTATGAAATAATTTTATGGTTGGGGGTCACCACAACATGAGGAGCTGTATTAAAGGGTCATAGCATTAGGAAGGTTGAGAACTTAAGCTCTAAGCCTTTTCAGGGAAGCTTTGGGGGACCTGCTAGAGGTTCTGAATGCATGTCTCTCTGATCTGTAATTTACTAACCTTACCTGACTAAGCCCATGTTTGAAAGAAGACCAGAGATATTCTTGGTATTTCTACTTTTCTGTTGATTTTTCCCCGCCTTGGGAAGTGTGTGTGTGTGTGTGTGTGTGTGTGTGTGTGTGTGTCCGCCCTAATAGGCCTTATCTAAATTATTAATATTTAAATGCTTTGAATTCAAGTGGTAGGGAAAGTTTGTAGATGCTTCCAGATAAGAGCAGGGGTCACCTGTGTAGAACACTTAGCTGGAGGCGTCTCTCTACCTTCTAGGTAAACTAAAACAGGCTGAGAGCTCTCGGAGGGGGCCAGTGACTCAGCAGCTCGCAGGAATAGACTACTGCCTGACCCTGAGGTGGCCTCAGAAGCCACTGACCCTGAGGTGGCCTCAGAAGCCACTCTGCTGTTATTTGCTCTTGAAGAGAGGCTAACTTTGGAAGCAGATGAGGCTGGGTAGCCCCTGGGGAAATGGTCAAGCAGTCTCAGACTCCCAATTCTAAGCCTTGATAGTTTTTTCACTTGCTGCTGCCTTAAGTCAGGTGCCAATACCCCGATTATACCCCAAGTAGGCAGTGGGCTGCTGTTTCTCCTATCCCACACCCGGCTGAAAGTGTCTGTAGAGTTCTAAGGCCTAACAGAAACAGTTCAGTTTTTGTTCTAATTAACAGGCTCACACAGGCTGGTGTCTTTTACAGACGGAAAGAATGAAAACCAGTGACAGACAGGTCTCTCCAGGAGGAGGATGGCTAGCTGGACACTGGCTCAAAGCAGCTTTGTTTGTTTGTTTGTTTTGTTATTTTATGAGTCTCCTGGGCTCACAGCATCACAGTGGGTGTGAGGTCATTCTAACCCGGGAAGATTTGGGCAGCAAGGAGCGAAAATTTAGTGACTTTGAATGTCTTAAGCTTTATCCACTCTTCAGTCATAAAATGACAATTTTTTAGGTAAACCACGCCTTTCAACGGGGAGTCAGGACTGCCTGTTTAGAACGTTTGCTTCCAGGGCACGTGGAAGGAGCTCGCTGCCTGCTTTTCTTCTCCTTTTCCTTTTCCCTTTTTCTTTTTTCCTTATTGTGACAGCTGATGGAGGCACTCAGCCCCTTCCAAGGGAAGTACTGTGCCTGCTCCTAAAGAACATATCCCTGCCCTGTCTTCCAGAGCTCCCAGTGATGGAGGAGGCTTGGTCTCTAATAAGGGAACAAAAACAGCGTGTGAAGAAATCACTAACTTGCTCTCGTTCGCTCCTGTCCCACGAGGATGCCCTGGGAGGTCAAATCGTACCTAAGAATTTTAGAAACCCCCATGGGTTTTCCTGAAAAGTTGCGTTTTAGCAGAAACTATGTGAGGGAGAGCCTTTGCAAAAGGGCATATATAGAGTTTAAGAAAAACATCGTCGGGAGTTTGGTGCTAATCCCCAGATAAGGAACAAAAACACTGAAACTTTCCTGCACTTTATAAAACGAAACACAACAGCGCATTGCAGCACACCTAATCGTGGTAAGTGGGTGTGTGAAAACTCTTGGCAAGGGGGGGGGGAAACGTGCCCTGTTAACGTCTTAGTATTAGTTTTTAAAATGTGCTTAAAATAGTGATATTGGACATTCTCTTGATAGGACCATCGTAACATAGCAGCCGTAGGTTTGAGCCCTGTAATTACAGTCAGAAAATCACTTCTCACTCTCCCATCTTTAATTTCACTGAAAAGGCAGATGGCTATTTATAGACGGTATATTTTTGTATATGCGTATGTGAACGGTGAATAACAGTCTACGGGGGCTCCAGGAAATCCTAGAAGAGAGCGAAAACACTCCAGTGTACACTTAAATAAATAGTTCATAGATGTTGTGCTGGCCGGTTTTTATGCCAGCTTGACACAGGCTAGAGTCATTTGGGAAGAGGGAACCTCAATTGAGAAAAGGTCCCCACCAGAGAAGCTTCTAGGGCATTCTCTTGATTAAGGATCGATGTGGGTGGCCCATGGGGGGTGTGCCACCCCTGAGGGTAGTCCTGGGTGGTAAAGCAAACAGGCTGAGCAAGCCATGAGGAGAAAGCCAGTGAATAACCTTTTCCGTGGCCTCTGCATCGGTTCCTGCCTCCAGGTTCCTGCCTTGGTTCCTGCCCTGACTTCCCTGGATGATGAACTAGACCTCTAAGGTGAAACAGACCCTTTCTCCCGTGGATGCTTTTGGTTGTGGTGTTTTATCACAGCACTAGACACCCTAACTAAGACACATATTCTTTTTTTTTTTCCTCCTTATTATCCTTTCCTCAGTGAATTAACCTGGTTTCAAAAAAATTCATTCTTAAACTCTTCTTAATAAGCCTTTAAAAAAAAAAAATCTAAAGCTATATTCCTCATACTTCCTAGGAAATTGAACCTAGTTAAAAGGTTACCACAACAATTCCAGTTCTTTGGTAAACATATTACATTTTTTATTCTGTTTTGTTATCTTTTGTATGCGTGTGGGGGGGGGATATGTGGGTGTGTGAAATATGTATGTGAGTATGGATGTGCAGGTGTGTGTACACATGTGTGTGTAGTGGAGGCCAGAGGTTGACGCTGGCTGTCTTCTTCTTTCTCTCTACCTCATGTGTTGAGACAAGGTTCTCACCAAACTTGGAACTCATCAATTCCATTGGGATGGCTAGGCAGTAATCCCCAGTGGTCTTCCTGTCTCTGCCCCTTCAGCCCTGAAGTTACAGTAACATATACACAACTTTCACATGTGTGTTGGGGACATGTGTGTGATGATCCTAACTCAGGTCCTTGTACTTGTGGGGCAAGCAAGCCATCTCCCCAGCCCTCTCTTTGGGGAGATTAGATAGATAGATAGATAGATAGATAGATAGATAGATGGATGGATGGATGGATGGATGGATGGATGGATAGATAGATAGATAGATAGATAGATAGATAGATAGATAGATAGATGATAGATAATGATAGATAATAGATGGTAGATGATATAGATAGATAGATGATAGATAATAGATTAGATAGATAGATAGATAGATAGATAGATAGATAGATAGATAGATGGATGGATGGATGCTGGGGACCAGCCTCAGCAGTTTCGGGGGTCCAAAGGATGGGATACCTGGAAGGCACAGTAACGACTCAGAGACAATGTTCGTGCAAGCTGACAGGTCACTTCGGGCTTCTGCAGTTGCTAAGTTTCTTTTTCTTCCCTGGCTTCTCTTAGCTTTAGCTTCTGCTTTTGCCCTGGTGACCTCAGTCTTTTATTATCATAAGAAAAGGGGGAACAGAAGGAAAAGGGGAAATCACCCAATATGAAATGTTCTCATGATTCCAAAGGTTATTCTTAGAAAATCACCAATATATTCTTCATCATCCTTTACTAACCACAGGAACTATCCCAGACTTAACACCAAAGCAAGCATAATCTATTTTTATTATTAATGATTATACAATCTTGTGAGCACTTGACTCAGAGGCTAGCAACATGCAATTTCGCAAAAAAAAAAAAAAGGTAAAAATAAGAACAGTGGTCAATGTACCAGAGAGTCATTTCCTTCTCACACAGTCTGCTCCGACCTCAAGACCCCTGCAGCTGCCTAAGTTCCTCCTCAGCCCTCTGCAAACACTAAGCCCCATGACTGGTGGGCCACAATGACCTCAGACAAGAAATCTGTCCCTGCAAGTCAGCGACTTCTGTCCTTCTATATCCCAACAATTCCAAGGAAGACCTAATCCAATTTTCAGACCTTCCATGAAAGGAAGCTCACCTTCTCTGGCAGTTCTTTTTAGTCTAGGAACCCAATAAAACTTGCAGCAATCATTTCATCAGTTGCCACATTGTCTCCACACTCCTTCAGGAGGAATCAAAAATATCTGGATTAAAGTTGCCATCTCCCTTTCTTGTGGAGGCCACTATTTTCCTCCTATTCTAGGTTCCCACACTCATAGTTTGTCATCCCATCTATATGTTACTCCATCCACAGTCTTCAGCCAATACCCCTTAGGGTCTCAAGTTTTACACAATGCCCTTGGAATATCCTCAGAAACTGAATTATTCATCATGGCCAATTTGAGTCCAGTGTGTTGATACACATCATACCATGTGCTATAGTTGACCACACATTCGGTACAGTTTATCCAAGCCTAAAAAGCTCCCCCAGGCTGCAGGTTCTTTTCCATGAACTGCATAACTGCCTTAACCCCAGCCTGGGTGATCATCTCTGTATAATTTCCTGTGAAATTTACTTCACTCCCTTCCTGCATCACAGAAATCACCATTGATCTAGGAACACAGAACATGAAGATCAGATAGAAGAAAAAGACTAGTATTACAAGAAATATTTATATGGAGGAGGGCATGATATGTGCACGCCATAAAGCATGACCTTGGGACACGTATGCATTTCTGCCTTGGCCCTCTAGAGGCATGCTAAGCAGAAGATCCGCAGGGGAACACACAGAGGGTTGATGGTCCACAATCTCGGGTCCCCTTTTCTCCAGTCTCTGCTGGCAGCACATCAGCCATCTTATAGCCATCCCTGGCAGATAGATAGATAGATAGATAGATAGATAGATAGATAGATAGATGATAGATACATAGATGTGTGTGCATCCGTGCACATATATATTCATTCTGGAATTTTCTCAATATCATAGTTGGAGGTAAGCAAGTTTGACAATAGTAGTTTATTATCTGTTCCATTTCAAAAGCACTGATCAGCAGCCAGTTCAAAGGCACCAGAGGGAGAACAGGTAAGACAGACAGACAAAGGTCACCTGAGACAAGTCTAGACCCAGTGCAGAGTGAGCATGTCCCTCAAGGAAGAATGAGCAAGTGAAAAGTCACGATGTGGACAAAACTGGCGAGTGTCAGGAGAGGGACTCAAGTGACATTTGACCTTTTCTTAAAGGGTCAGTATTTGACTTATCCTCTCTCTTATTTCAACCCTGAAATGGAAAGCAATTACTAATTAAAAGATAAATTGAAAGAGTTGGTGAATGACTATTTGAAAGGACTGTTTTAATTGTACAGCAAAGTTCATTGAAATGCATAGAGTTTGAGACCGGACTGCCTTAATCTAGTCATGTAACGTTTTCATTGGTGAGTTCACAGCAAAGAGTGATTTCAAAAGCAGCAGTGAGGTGTATAGATGGGGTAGAAGGTAGTGAGTGCTGTCCTCACGCTGACCATGGTGTACTCTCCGCAATCTGTAGCCTGGCCTCTAGTACAGTGTTCTACAGGTCAACCCTGATGTCCAGAAGATGTCCAGCAAGAATCTGTTCCCGAGAATCCAGGTTATGTGGCACTCCGGAACTTGTGTGTCCTTAAATTGCTTCCTTCTCTGGCAGCTTGCTGTCCTCATCTGAGAAGATGGTCTCTGACGTGAAAGCCTTCCAGTGGCACCCAACACAATCATCAGACGGTGTGCTGAACCGGCACATCCGTTTGCAGAGCACTCACAACTTTCTTAAAGTGCCTGGGTGGTTCCTGTAGGTCAGTGTGTCCTGCCCTTCAATCAACCAAGTGAGTGCGCACTGTGCACCTGCAGAAGCCACATTGTGGGGGCTGTGGAACTCTGAAACAGGCTGTTTCATCTCCTCACTCTGTCTAACTGGGGGTGGGTGGGGCAGTGATGGGTGCCACACACCTGTAATCCCCGCACTGGAAAGGCTGAGGCAAACCATATGTTTGAGACAGGTCTATACAGTGAGACTCTCGAAACAAAGGTTTTATTCCGCGGACTCTTGGTTTCTCTCCAAGCATGTGACCGTATCATAGCCAGGTTTAGCCAATTTCTTGGAATTTTTTGCTGCTGGGTATTTTAGTACCAAATCTTGAAATGACAGGGACAGACATTTTTGCTTCTGACCAGTTCGTTACACGCAGGCAGGAATTAAACGTTTCTCTAGGCTCCTAAAGCCTCTTTCAAAAGCTGCCTAACTAACAAGACAAACTTGAAGCTCTTGTGAGGGGGTTCGAGCGTGCTTAAGCCAAGGGTCCACTTAACTGCAAGGATGCCTTGGAGGAGCTCTGTTCTACAGCTTTTGCTGGTGAGCTGCCATTAATGCCTCTCGCCTGTGAAGCTCTTTCCTACTGGGCTCGGGCATCAGGTTCAGCTCAGCGTTCACGAAGTCTCCAGAAATAAGCGTATCTGGGGTAAGAAAGGGCATTTACGAGAGGACAAAGAGAGGAGGGGTGAGATGAGTTCCATATATCCATGAATAAATAGACAAGCTGTCCAAGTGATCCAGCACTACCCACTGGCTACCCCAAACTCCTTGGCCGAGAAGGTTCTAGAGTGCGATGGAATCAAAAGGAAAAGTGTTTGGGAGGGTATTGTGGGATTGGGGGGCGGGGGGGGGGGGTAGAAAACAGTGGCCACAAAGAAGGCATGTGCCGCGAAACCTACCACCAACCATAGTTTTTTTTAATGCGGGGTTGGGGGGTGGGAGTTGGGGGGAACGGTCGGACATGCATATAGCATTTAGTTCTTGATTTTCTTTTGGGGCACACACATAGAGCATTTAGTTCTTGTTGCCCGGTCTAAAGAGTCGCTGGAAGGAAAGCTAGGTTGCAGCTGGTCCCTGATTTGCTTTTCGCAGCAGATGTAGAGAGAAACCAGCTAAAGCTGTGATTCTCTAAAGGACGGGTCGCCCGGGTGCTGGGTGCCAGGCAGGCGGGCCCCTGTGTTCAGCACAGTGGCGAGAGGAGTTTCCCCAGGCTCAGCCAGAGCGGCACCCTGCAAACAGCAGCAGCAGCAGCACCCTGCTCCCCCTGCAAACAGCAGCGCCCTGCTCACTCAGGCAGGGATCCGAGGGAGTGCACACGGAAAACACTACATTGTGTATTTTCAAAGCATCTTTCTCTCCCTGTGGACTTAAACTAACAAATCAGTGGGGGTACCTTGAATGCTTTCCCAGGATGGGGAAGCCACAGTCATGAGGCTAAAAAGCAGTTTATTCAGCGTCCCAAGCAATCCCAAGCCAAGCCACAGAGAAGGATCCACCCAGATCCTTCCCCCTAAAACTGAATCTGGTTCTCTTCCCCCTAGAGCAAAGAGACTTAACTATGCGGCATGACCAAAGCGGGGAGAGCAGAGAGGCCAGGCCAGGAGCCTCGGGTTTGCATCGGCTTTGTGAAAGGGAGCGTGTTGTGATGGTATCACCACGTTGTCAAGGGCAGCGCTGACTAACTCCTTGTGTGTCCTTGGTAATAATGACCATTATCTTTACAGTTGTTGACATCTCCTGAGCACCAACTGTACACAAAGCCCTGGGTACAATATGGCAGAGGGTACAAGACAACTTACCCAAAACCCTAACCATGGCATTTGGTACCTAATAAGTACTCGGTGAATACCAACATCTTTATGATAAATACACAATGATCTCACTTACCCATTATAACAACCCTAGGAGGTAGGTATAATTACCCCCCAGTTGGTGTGTGGGAAAACCTAACCCTGCAAGGTGAGCCAGAGAGTGGCCACACTGGCTCTGGTTGGTGCCCCTAATCACCATGCCGCAAATATTTACTGAGTTCTTAATGTCTTCCATTCTCTATTATTCCTCTTAATTTGATCCAGATCGGTTCCAAAGGGAAGAAAATAACTTACATCCTGGCAGGGCAGAACTGGGGAGGGGATTTTCAGGGCTAGTTCCCAGAGAGTGTTTAGTTTTTTTCTTAGAAAGAGGCAGAAGGCTCATAAATACTATTTAGACTTTTTTTTCTTTCTTTTCCGTGTTTGGAGAGCTCATAAATACTATTTAAATGCTTTTTTCTTTCTTTTCCGTGTTTGGAAACAGAGTCTGGCTATGAGCTCAGTCTGGCCTGGACACATGTGGTCTGCCTGCCTCTGCCTCCTGACTGCTAGGATTACAGGCATGAACCACCACACCCAGACAGGCTCATCCGTCTTCCCCAACATGAATGTCTACACCCAGATCCAAGGACCTAAGTTAAGCGAGAGTTAAGTTGGCATGCATCACTAGAGAGATGCACACTAGCATATGGGAAGTCCCAGGCTCAGTCCCCAGCACAAAAAAAAAAAAAAAATGCATGAGGCCTGAAGATCAGAAGCCCAAAGTCATCCTCTGCTCCATAGGATACATGAGACCCTATCTTTTTTCAGTTTTAAAGATGTATTTATTATGTATACAGTGTTCTGCCTGTAGGCCAGAGGAGGGCGCCAGATCTCATTATGGATGGTTTTGAGCCCCCATGTGGTTGCTAGGAATTGAACTCAGGTCCTCTGGAAAAGCAGCCAGTGCTCTTAACTGCTGAGCCATCTCTACAGCCCTGAGACTGTAAAAATAAATAAATACACAAATAACTTAGGGATGGCACTCCCAATAGTCCCTCAAGCCTGGTATAAGAATCCCTAGAATGTCCCACCAAAAGCCACAGACCACCTAATGAAAACCCCAATGCCAGGCGTGAGAAGCCCCTTTTCAAGTTCTTGGTCAGGGGAGTCTAAGAGAGTCCCCAAACAGTGTAGGCTATTGCTGTTGTACTTGGTTGCTTCCAGAGGTTGAAGGTAGGTCCCTATTGCGAAAGACATCCTGGACTTTGGACACAGGGCCCGGAAGATCTGAGCTAGATCTGATCTGAAAGCCTTGTCTATGAGGACAAGCTTCCGTAGTACTGGAAAGTGGATGTAAGCCGCCAAGGGAAGGAAGCAACCGAAGTCCTATTCAGCTCTGAACCACAGCAGTGACCACCACGGCACAATGACCTTAAGGGCGCAATAATGGCACTAATATCTTGGCAGTAAACAACTGCTCTGTAATTGGACTTAAGGACCACCACCAACCAGGAGGGAAATCATGCCTGGCACTGAAAGCCTAGCCAACTACCCAGGGCTAGAGAGACTAGAGAGGATCTCAGAGGAGACCCTACGATGGCTGCTTTACTAAACCAGCATAATTTTTAACTGCATTCTAAATGTTTATCCTTATACCCATTATATATATATATATATATATATATATATATATATATATACACACATACACATTTTTAAAGGCCATGAATTCAAGAGGAAACAAAGTGGTTGGAAGGAAGAAAGAGAAAGGGGGGAAATGATGTAATTATATTATAATTATACATATATGTATATATACATATATACGTATATATAGACATATATTTCCTAGGAGGCCTCTCCTGTTGCTATGGCTCCTTGCCTACCCATTCCAGCCCTGAAGGAGAGGGTGGGCTCCAAACGAAGGGACGAGGACTTAGTGGGGAAGTTCAGGCTGTCTCCCCACTGATGAGGCAATGAGTGGGGACTTGGGGGAAATGAACCCAGCACCCTGGAAATCCCCTTCCTGGAGGCCAATGCCAGGAATCACCGAAATGCCCCCACTGTCACTGTCACATACATAACTTCAGTGTTATCACAGTACGGTTATAATATGGACAGACATCATCTAGTGACTGTAACTGATTTTTGTGATTAATTTGTTTTATCTGCGGAATTTTTTTTTTTTCCAGACAGGGTCTGCCTAGGAAGTATGTGATGATCTGCTTTCACCTCTTGAGGTTAGGATGACGTGAAGATCTTAAAATGTGTCAGTTTTGTGCTACTCACATTGACTCCTTTTGTCTGTACGCTGGGAGATAGAAGTTGTTATTATTCTCATTTAACAGGCTCTCCATGTAAACTTTCAGAAGCGTTCTGAGCATTAAAAATAAGCACACACTGAAGAAAGAGCCATGCACACTTCCCACCCCAAATTCCCTGCATTATCCCAGCTACAGAAAGAGCAACTGAGGCACAGGGAACTCTGCTAGGCCTTAAGGACCAAGAAAGGAGACTGATTCAGTGTGCATCTCAGTGAAGGGCTCTTTTATAAACAGAAAACCATTGGGGGGAGGGAAAAACAACCTCAGAGAATATAGTTAAATTCTTCCACAAAGCATGGATTCTAGAGGCCACATTCTTCTTGTTGTTTATATGTATATAATATATGTATATATTATATAAACACACACACACATACACACACACACACACACACACACACACACACACACACACACACACACGGCATGTGGTGCATGCCTTTAATCCCAGTGAGTTCAAGGCCAGCCTGGTCTACATAGTGAACTCTAGGCCAGCCTAGGCTTCAAAGTGAGACCCTGCCTAAAATAATAAAATAAAAATACAAGTGCACATGAGTTTCAGCAATAAATCCAAAGCATTTGCAGAGAAAGAACTAGGCATTGCCTTTTCCCCCTTTTTTCTTTTCTTTTTCTCTTTCTTGGGGGCAGGGGCAGGGTCTCAAGCACCCCAGGCTGGCTTCCAGCTTGCCATGTAGCTGAGGAACTTGAACTCCTACTTGTCCTGCCTCTGCCTCCTGAGTGCTGAGATTATAAGAATGCACCACATGCCCAGTTTATGTGGTGGGGAGGTTCAACCCAGGGCTTCATGCATGCTAGGCAGGCACTCTTCCAACTGAGCTACAGGCCCTGCCCAACATAGCCTCTTTACTGGAGCTGACTGTCAGGAGAAAAAGCAGTTGCATCCCTAGTCCACGCTCCCTCTCCTGCATTGGTGCCTTGGCAGGCTGGCAGGGCTTCCCAGCAAGATTACTAGGTTTCTAACAGAAGGAACATTCCAGTCATAGGGGACATAGCAGAGACCAGCAAATAATCCAAAAGGTTTTCCCAAACACAAGTTAAAGCTGCTGGCTAAAGACTGGGGTGGGTTCACATCTATTCTTTTATTGTTATTATATTTTACTTATTTATTTTGTGTGTGTACGTACACACATGCACCACAGTCCATGGGTGGAGGTCAGAGGACAACTTGCTGGGATTGGTTCCCTCTTTCTAGCATATGGGTGTTGGGGACCAAACTTAGGAGTCAGGCTTGGCAGCAAGTACCTTGACCTACTGGGCCATCTCTCTGACCCTTCCCATCCATTCATGTCTAAGTGAGCCTAGAGTGCTTGGACAGTCCAGATCCTCACTGGATAGAATAAACGTTTTTGTTGGTGGTATGTGACTGAAGCTAATTAGCTGTTAGCAGAAAATAATTCCCTGTGAGGAGAGCTTGTTGCTGTTTTCACCCTTACCTGCTGTTCAGACTTCCAAACAGGCAAGCCAGTAAGTAGCGTCCTTTCCTGGGCAGTCAGTGAACGCTGTACTCGATGGCTATCCGTGCCCCAGCTTCCAGCACTCTCCAAATGCTAACGTGCTAGATAAAGTTAAGAGCCCCAGAAAATAAGAACAAACCTTTCCGACCAAACCCTCCTCTCAGCCCTGAGGAAGTTTCATTTCACTGTCTGGACAAGTGGCTGAAAAAAAAAAAGAGGAGGCTAAAAACTAAACCCTTGAGTTCTGCATTCCAGATCTACTTAAGAACCCCCTTACCAGAAGTGGGTTCTTCTTTCACTTGAAGGGGGAGCCTGTTTTGCTGGAAGAGCCAAAACAGTGAGGAAATTTGATTCGGGTCCTTCATCTCTGAGGAAGGCACAATTCCTCCATTCACCAAGTAGGTTTTGGTCTACAAGTTGTAAAAATGTGGACTCTAGATAATCGTGTCCCTTCATCTGCAAAACGCCCTATTAGGTATTAAAACTGCTCTCTACTTGTCTCTCAGGATTAATGGATTCTGTCTACGCAGCAGGAATGACCCTTGAGGGAAAAAAAAAGCAAAATGCAATATCTGATAGCCAATCAGAACACTACCTAGATGGCCTGTTATTATTTTTAAATTAAAAAGCATGATTTCTGCTAGTCAGAACATCAGGTTTGAATAACTCACAGAAGAAAAACTCAAGCAATTCTACCTCTAGACAGTTACTGCATAGGGAGGAAGGAGCAGTATTGAGTCTTTTGAGTCTGGCTATTTGATTTTTAAATAACAAAATCTACCCAAATATATATATATTCGTTTGCATAGGATCAGGCTCCCAAAAAAAAAAAAAAAATCAGAATGGAGTCAGCCTCATTTTCTTCATCTCCTTCTTTAATCTAGAGATATGTTTTATATATTTTCTGAACCAAGGAAAAGAAAACACCTTTAATGCCAGCACTCAGAAGGCAGAGGCAACTGGATCTCTGTGAGTTCAAGGTTATGTAGTGATAGCACGTTTCAGAAAAAGGAAAAAGAAGGAAGGAAGGAAGGAAAGAAGGAAGGAAGGAAGGAAGGAAGGAAGGAAGGAAGGAAGGAAGGGAGGGAGGAAGGGAGGGAGGGAAGAAGGAAGGAAAAGGAAAGA
>CABHPP010126705.1:0-49119 GCA_902168425.1 Peromyscus attwateri | reverse complement strand
GCACGCGCCGCACCCCCGCCTCCCTCCCGCTCCGTCCTCCTATTGGGCACGGGAACAAGGGACGCTCTCCCCGGCCCCGGCTTTTCTCCTTGTTTTGTTCCCTCCGAGTCTGGGCGGTTGGGCAGTGTAAGTGTGGCTGGGGTGGATGTTGAGGCCTTGCTTCCCGCCGGGCCCATGGTAGGTTTTGGGGGGGCCGCCGAACGCCCCCACCCCGCGTCCCCCTAGCCTTCTGCCCGCCCGCTGGAGGTGAAGCTTGAGAGGCCGGAGAAGCCCGCGGAGGGTCGGGGCCGGCCGTGCGGTGGGAGCGGTAGGCCGGGTGGCTCGGGCCTCCTCGGCCGGCCACCGACGCGCAGCCAGCCCCGTGCGCACGGGAGCGTGGGCTAGCCTGGGAACGGCCCCCCGCGCGCCCCTCTCTCGCGTCCGCGGGGACCGGCGGGCGTCCACCTGACTGAAGGTCACCTCTGCAAGTCCACTTGCCTTGACAGAAGGGCCTTTCGGGCCGCGGGTCTCCGCGGACGCGGAGAGCTGTGGGGAGACCGTGGGAAATTGGGGAGAACGTGTGATGATGGGCGGGGGCGTCCGTGGGTGAGGGTTTAGGGGCTCTTTTTCTCTATCGTTTTCCGTCTTTTGAGAAAGACGTTTTAAAAATTCCTATTGCAAATGTTTTGTTTGTCCTCTGTATGTGAAGCATTTCTCTTTCGGGTCTTACATGGCATCCGGGAAGTGTCCGCACGCTTTTGGTCTGGCTACCCCCTGATGCCACGGGCCATGTTTATCTTAACTCAGTTTTGCGTCTGCTTGAATTAATGCTATCTGGGAGGTGAATCTGCATGGCTGATGTCTGCCAGGAGCTGAGCTAATTGATTTGAATCCCGGCCCAATACTTTCTGCTGCCCTTTTCGGCAAAAGCCTGAGTTGTTTAGGGAATTCTGGGAAAACATGGAAAGGAGCAGTGTCTCAGGCTCCTGCTGCCTCTCACTACCGCTGTTGCCTTTTATGTTCTTTCCCGTATCCACTTGTTCTCACGTTAATCCTTTACCCACGTCCCCATGGTCCCCATGTCTGTTTATTAACTCCCTTTGCCTAGCAAGTGAAGTGTCCTTCATTGAGTCCAACACGCAAGGCCAGCCGCTACTGTGTGGTACTGAGTTCCTTTTGCCAGCTCATGTTTGACTTTTAATTTTTACCGTCCAGTTTAGACAAATGGGATTGCCGTTTTTCAGATGCTGCTATATCCCCATCCCTCCTAAATCGGAATGTCCTATCTCTTATATCTCTTATAAGGCCATCTCGTATCTTTATTCTTTTTTCAGTATTTTTTTAATCTCCAATATTTTATATTTTGATTATAACACATAAGGAACACATAAGTCATCTTGTTCTAGATAGTCAGTGCTTTGAAATGATAGCCTGAAGTGTTTTGTGTGTATGGGGCCCTTAAATATTGTCAATTGAAGGGACCATTGTACCGATTTTAATGGAGTTACTTTAACTGCCAGTGTTTGTAAGGCACTGTTGCCTTTAGTGCGTGCACTGCCAGCAGAATATACTTGCATATTGTCTTAGGATATAAAATAGAAACCCAAAACAAAGCCACACTGGTAGAGTAAGCCTGTAGCCAGCACTCTGGAAGCTGAGGCAGGAGGATTATGGTGAGGTTGGGGCAGCCTGGGTTACATGGAGAAAGAAACACACTGTCAAACAAAACCAGAGGATGGAGAAGTGTGTTTTCACTTGGAATAACATTATGTGCATCTGTTTGTATAGGTGCAAGCATTTTCTAAGTAGGTTGTCCAAAAAATATTTTTACAATTCTTTTTTTCTTGAAAGGAGTCCAAAACTACCTACCTGGAAGACCTCCCACCACTGCCCGAGTACGAGTTGAGCCCGTCCAAGTTAGGACAGGAGGTGGATGATGTTTATCTCATTCGAGCTCAGGGACTGCCTTGGTCCTGCACTGTGGAAGATGTCCTTAACTTTTTCTCAGGTATATCTTACATGTGTTTTAAGTAAGCAGTTTGGTCTGAGTGGAAGTCCTACAAAATCCAAGTCTAGATGCTCTGGAGGCAGCCCTGAGGGTGAGGAATGGTCCCTGTTCTGGCTGATTACCCATTCATACCATGTGCCACCGTGGGTACCATATGTAGTACATATCGATTTAGAGACTGAATATAACAAAAGTAAGTAATGTTAAAATTACGGAGTGTGAAATCAGTTAGCACTCAAGTTTTACTATGTGCTTAACTATACCCACGGGAATCTGTAGTAGAGTTTTAGAAGATCCGCGCCTAGTTCTTTTATTAATATGTTTGGAAGGTTTCCCAGTGTGTGGTCAGTTTTTATTACTGCTCTGACTGTGATTTTAAGTTTTCCTCTTAAACTGAACGTATCACCTACTGTAAACTCGGCGTCATGTGGGTCAGACATTCTAGAAGTCACTCACTGCTTATGTTTTGGGTTTGCATAATAAGAAATGGACAGTATAAAGTTGTCTTTTGGTGTAAGGAAAAGGGGGAAAAGTTAGATTATTGTAGTGATTATTTTTGCAGGAAGTACTTTATGGATCTGTTTTTAAGGAAGATGATTAGGAATAAACTTGAGCTACCATTTAATGGTTGGGCAACAGTGAGCTTCTGAGCTTGGTTTGCTTTTCTTTTTTTAATCTCCCCTCCCCCTCCAACCCGCTAGGGTCTCCCTATGTAGCCCTGGCTGTCTTGAAACTCACTCTGTAGACCAAGCTGGCCTCAGACTCAGAGATCCGCCTGCCTCTGCCTTCCAAGTGCTGGGATTAAAGGCGTGCGCCACTTATCTTTTCTACTTGGAACAGACATTTTTAGACTCTGCCACCACCTTCATTAGCATTTGGATGGTTTCAGTGGGTTTAAGGAAAGAATCTGGGAGTGGAGTGGTTGAAGGAGGGGAAACTGTGATACAAGTATGTTGTACGAAAAGATTAAGAGAATTTGGTAGGCATTTTTGGTTCCTGCATTGTTGGAAAATTGCATTGTAGTGATATGTAAAACTGAGACAAAAGTTTGATTTCTACTTTTAAGTGACTTTAATCATGTATTTTTAGACTGCAGGATTCGCAACAGTGAGAATGGAATCCATTTCCTCTTAAATAGAGATGGGAAACGGAGGGGCGATGCCTTAATTGAGATGGAGTCGGAGCAGGACGTGCAGAAGGCCTTAGAAAAGCACCGGATGTACATGGGGCAGCGCTACGTGGAAGGTGTGTGAACTCAGGTGAACTCTGAGCTCTGTAGACTGTCAGCTTTTCAAGGCAGTTGTCCTGAAATCTTTAACAGTGGTACAGTAGTGAAATGTTACACGTCTTACAGGTTTTTTTTTTATTAGCTTACTAAGAATTAAGTTTCATTAGCATTTTTCAAACAACGTGTTAGGCATTATTTTAGTTTGTGAAAGGGAAGCACATGTGTGTGTCTGTATCTGGGTGTGGAATGTGTATGTGAATGCTGGCACCTGAGCGTGACAGCTGGAGCTAGTGGAAGGTCGTGAGCTACGTGCTGGGGTTGCTGGGAACCAGACTGGGTCCTCTTGGAAGAAGAGTGCGCGCCTCTAGCTGCTGAGCCGTCTCTTCAGCTCCGCTTTCAATCTCTTTTTAAAGTAGTTTTTCTGATATTTGTGTGTGTGTGGTAGGGTCCACGTGGGGATGGATGACCAGAGGACAGCTGCAGGAAGTTGGTTCTCCCCTTCCGTTGTGGATTCTAGTGCACTCGGAACTGCTGAACCGTCTCCTTGGCTCAATCTCAGTTTTTAAATCTAAAGTATTGCCTAAGTTTATCATAAAGTTGTGAGGATTAAATGGTTATAACTGGAACACAGTAAATATTCAATTAATGTTACTTGTTATATTCTTGACAGATTAAATTCATAAGGATTAAAACAATGTTTGAATTTAAGTAGCCGTGTAATTTGATTTTTTTTTTAAAGTTGGGTTTCCTTTGTTGTATAAGTTTTGAATACATTTTTGTGCTTTTTTTTTTTTTTTTTTTTTTTTGTAGTATATGAGATAAACAATGAAGATGTGGATGCCTTAATGAAGAGCCTGCAGGTCAAATCTTCACCTGTGGTAAATGATGGTGTGGTTCGCTTGAGAGGACTTCCTTATAGTTGCAATGAGAAAGACATTGTCGACTTCTTTGCAGGTGCTTGGCAGTTACTGCGTGTTTGGACTTACATTCTCTTTCCCATCATTATTCTTCCTTTTGTACCTTGGATGGGTTTCAGTCTTTCAGACAGATCTTTGGGGCATGTCAACTTTCAGAATAGTTCCATGACATTTGTTTAACTATGAGGAAACTATTTTCTTAAAATAGTGGTCGTATTTGTCCAAGACAATAATAATTTACATGACTTAAAAGCGTCTGGGCTGGGGATGTAGCTCAGTTGGTAGAATGCTTGCCTAGCATTCACAAAGCTTTGTATTAGATCCCAGTACCACATAATCTGGGTATGGTGGTACACACCTATAATCTCAACACCGGGAAGAGGAAGAAAAAGCATTATCTAACTTCTAGCTGCAAAATATGCCTGTCAGTAACTCTGCTTGTTTAAATACTGTCTCCTAAAATATAACCAGTGCGTCCCCACCTCCGCAAAAAGAATGGCTGAGGAAAAACTTTGAGGGAGATACATGTGTATATCTTTGTAACATTCTCAAGGCTTCAAACATACTGTGAAGCCAAGGCTGAGTATCTGCCTGTCTTTGCCTGACAAGGGCTGGAGTTTTAGTTACATAATGATTGTTTGTCCTTGAGCTTGTACGGCTTTGAAGTTGGTAAATAGTATCTAAATGTTATTAGCGGGTGAAAAAACTTGTTAGGTCTACTGGAGAAAGTTGCTGTGGGCCGCACTGATATGTAAATTCTTCTGTGTCCTAGGACTGAACATAGTAGACATTACTTTCGTGATGGACTATAGAGGAAGAAGGAAAACAGGGGAAGCCTATGTGCAGTTTGAAGAACCAGAGATGGCCAGTCAAGCGCTTTTGAAGCACAGGGAGGAAATTGGTAACAGGTGAGAGAAGCAGCTGTTAGCGGAGCTGTCAGTCGTTTTGACGAGTGCATTGTACGGTGGCTGTCAGATTGTCCAAACCTAGAAAACGAGGGGGACCACGGTGAGCCAGGAAATGCTCATCACTCGGATGAATTTCTTTGATAATGTTGTGTGGGAGGTCCAAGTGACAGGCAGTCCTTAAAATCTGAGTGTAGCTGTGTCCTGTGTTCCCTTTGTTTGCTTCTGTTTTTCAAGACAGGCTTTCTTTGTGTAGCCCAGGCTGTCCTGGAACTCACTCTGTAGCCCAGGCTGGCCTCAAATTCACAGAGATCCACCTGCTTCTGCCTCCCAAGTGCTGGAATTAAAGGTGTGCATACCACCACCGCCCGGCAAAAACTTCCTCTGTTATTTTTGTTTTTTAGTATGTACTTTTCATGAAGTTTTCTTTCATAATCACAGTATTGTCATAACAAAATTAGCACTATTTCATTATCTAATAGCTACCCACACATTTTTCCATTTGTAACAAAAACATCTTTATAATTGACTTGTGTGAACCAGAATCTAAGCATTCATATAGTCCATTTGATACATCACTAATTCTATGAAACTAGAGCACACCCACATTTTTTTTCCAGGCCCTCTCCTTTTTTTTGTTTTTATTTTTGTTTTTTGAGACGGGGTTTACTCTGTGTAGCCTAGGCTGGCCTCGAACTCATAGAGATCCACCTGCCTCTGTCTCCCGAGTATTGGGAATAAAGGTGTGCGCCGCCGCCGCCGCCGCGGCCGCCGCTGCGGGCTGGCAGTCCCTCTCCTTTTTATGTGTGTGCATGTGGTAGGTGTGCTTGCCCACCCAGGCATGCACATGTGGATGCTGGAGGCCAGGAGTTAACATTGTATCTTCCTCAATCTCTTTCCACCTTGTTTATTTGAGATGGGTCTCACTGAACCTGGAGCTTGGTTAGCTAGACTGGTGGCCAGCAAGCCCCTGGGATCCACCTGCCTCCACCCTCCTCCCCTCCAGCTCTGAGGTTAAAGCTGTGTTTCCACAGCCAGCTTTCACATGGATACTGTAAGTGTACATGAACTCACATCCCCATGCAGGTTCAGCAAGCACACAACCACGTGAGCCTGCTCCGTAGCCCAGTCCCTCCCCTTTTAAAAATATGATGATCAGCTTTTTGAAGAAGTCAGTTGTCTTGTATAGTGTTTCATGTTCGTATCATATTAGAATGTACATAATGAAGTAGGAGATGCGTGTTTTAACTTCATTTTTGGAGATCTAGTAAAAATGCATTCTTTTAAATCTATTTTGCTATGTTCTTTAAAAAAATTTTTTTTCGCCGGGCGTTGGTGGCGCACGCCTTTAATCCCAGCACTCGGGAGGCAGAGCCAGGCGGATCTCTGTGAGTTCGAGGCCAGCCTGGGCTACCAAGTGAGCTCCAGGAAAGGCGCATTCCTATGGAGAGAAACCCTGTCTTGAAAAACCAAAAAAAAAAAAAAAAATTTTTTTTCAATTTACTTATGTTTTGCTCACATGGATTATCTGTACGCTACATGCATGCCTAGTACCCAGGAAGGTCAAAAGAGGGTGTCAGACCCCCTGGAGCTAGAGTTAGGGTGGTTGTGAGCCACCATCTGGGTGCTGGGAATTGAACCCCAGTCCTCTGCAAGAACAAGTGCTCTTAACTGCTGAGCCAGCTCCAGTCTGCTTTGGTGCCTTTTACTTCGTTCCTTTTAAAATTCAAAGCAAAGGAAGTTTTTCAAAGCTAGTATATTTCAGGATCCTCTTAAAGAACTGATTGGGAGTTCCTTGGTTTCTTTTGGAGGGCACAAGGCCTTTTAAAAATTTATTTTTATTTTATATGTGTGACTGGTTTGCCTGCATGCATGTGTGAGTACCACATGCATGCCTCTTGTTGGATCTGGTGGAACTGGAGTTGTAGATGGTCGTGAGCCACCATGGGGTGATGGGCATTGAACCTGGCTCCTCAGGAAGAGCAAGTCTCTTAACTACTGACTGGCACAAGGTCTTTCTGTGTCGCCTAGACTGGCCTTGGAACTTGCTAAATGGATCAGGCTGGCCTCACACTCTGCCTCCTGAGCATTATGTGTGTGTCACCACTGCTGTCATTCAAAGAAGTGGTGTCCACCTGATAGTCCTCGTTGTCTATCCGTCCTGGGATTTACGGATGGAACCCAGGGCTTTGCATGCTAAGTGAGGTGCTTTATCAGTGAACTGCACTTGTGTATTCACCATGTAACCCCAGCTGGCCTTCAATTCACAGTCACTGAAATTTTATTATTTATGTGTATGTGTACATGTGAGTACACACATGTGCCAAAGCTTGTCTTTGGAGTCAGGACAGCGTGGACATCGTTCCACCATATGTGTTCTGGAGATGAAAATCATATCACCAGGCTTGGTAACAAGTGCCCCTACCCATGGAGCTATCTCACTGGCTCCTGAACTTGATTTGTAGCCCAGGATGGCCTAAAACTGATCTTCCTGTTTCCACCCTGATGCTGGAATTATAGTGTATACCACTGTGCCTGGTAGTATTAGGACAATTCTTGAATTTCTCATTAGCTGCTTAGTGTAGTTCTGGAGAAGTTATTTCTTCGTAGCTTTTAGTGTTTTGTATAGATTTGACTGTGCAAAATCAACCTGTGTAAAGAAAAAGAAAAAAACTTTCTATTTGTCTGCTTTTATTATTATAAGAAAATTTTTGGGGTATGCTAACTTTGTAAAAGACTATGCTTGTTTAGTTCCAACTTTTAGATTCTTTTTGGGTTTTTTTTTTTTTTTTTTTGGTTTTTTTGAGACAGGGTTTCTCTGTGTAGCTTTGCGCCTTTCCTGGAACTCACTTGGCAGCCCAGGCTGGCCTCGAACTCACAGAGATCCGCCTGGCTCTGCCTCCCAAGTGCTGGGATTAAAGGCGTGCGCCACCACCACCCGGCTCAAGCTTTAGATTCTTAAAAGTCCAGTGTGGTGAGGTTTTGGAATCCAGCACCTCAAAACCTTTACCCTGAATGGCCAAGAGCAGTTTAATATGGGAATTAAAAATAAATAAATCTTGGGCTGGGCGGGATGGTTCAGCAGGTTGAAGTGCCTGTTTACCAGCTGAGAACCTGAGTTTAACCCCAAACCCATGTCAAGCAAGACTGAAGGAGAAAACAGACTCCACAGAGCTGTTCTTTACCTCCACACACCCTCACACCCACACACATTTACTGTTGTTTTTAACAAGATCTCAATCATTAGGAGTTTACCAATAAAGGCTGGGAGCTAGATGCTGGAGTGGAAGCCTGCTAGCTCAGAGAGGCAGAGGAAGCACCCAGCTGATCTTTCTCTTCTCAAACTGGATGTCCCTCCCTTCTACTTCCTGTGCATCTCCTGACTCCCCCTTACTCTGTGTGGTTTATTCTTAATAATCCTATTATGTTCACTTCCTGTCAGCTGGTTGCTTGCTCTGCCTCTTGACCTGTGGTTGACTATTTAATCCTGTTTACAATATTCAAGCAGAAAGCTCTTGGATTGAAAGTGTGTGCTAGGGCTGAGCCACACCACAGCTAGAAACAGGTTTTTCCAGTAAATAATGCAATCTTGGGGTTCACAGTGTGATCAAATAACCTGCCATAATTTACACAATAATAAGTTTAAAAGAAAACATTTTGGAAAAGGAAGCTATAAGATGACTCAGAGGTTATGTATGGTCAGACTTCTGTAACAGTTTTCTAGTGGCCCGAGAACTTTGCATCATCAGTGTCCCAGTGACCAATAGCTCTCCCATTGGGCCTCATCTCTTAATGGCTCCACAGATCTCCCAGTACAAAGTTTCCTCTGTGTAGTCCTGGCTGTCCTGGAACTTTCTCTGTAGCCCAGGCTGGCCTCAAACTCACAGAGAGATCCACCTGCCTCTGCCTCCCGAGTGCTAGAATTGCAGGTGTGTGCTGCCATGCCCAGCTTCCAGGTTACTTTTCATGAACATACTTAGCTTTAGTGTAGTTGTTCTCATGAAGCAAAATAATACTATTATAAAATATTTTAAGTAGATGGGATGTGATGTTAGCTTATGTTTTTCACTTGAAAGGGGGAGCAGGGAGCTCACAGTCATGGTATGTTTGCACAAAAATCATCTAAATACTGTGAGATTTAAACTTTAAAAAGGTCATATTTGTGCCGGGTGGCGGTGGTGGTTGCCTTTAATCCCAGCACTCAGGAGGCAGAGTCAGGCAGATCTCTGTAAGTTCGAGGCCAGCCTGGTCTACAGAGCGAGATCCAGGAGAGGCTCCACAGCTACACAGAGAAACCCTGTCTCACTCCCCCGCCACCCCCCAAAAAAAGGTCATATTTAGTAAGCTCTTTCAATGGTTGGGTGGTGGTGGCACATCCCAGCACTTGGGAGGCAGAGGCAGGAGTTCAAGGCTAGCCTGGTCTACAGAGTGAGTTCTAGGACAGCCAAGTTGTTAGAAAACTTGTCTTGAAAAACCAAGTAGTAGTAGTAGTAGTAGTAGTAATAGTAGTAGTAATAACAACAACAATAAGCTCTTTCAAAAAACACAATTTAAAAACTACCTAAGTAAAAAGTACCATATATATGTAAACATAAATAAATAAGCCTGATATTTTGGGGCAAAAGTCTTACTGACTAAATTAGCATGTTGACTTATCCTGTTGAAAGCACTTTGTCATAAACTAATGTGAGGTAGGCTTTTTATTCTTGCTGTTATCTTTGGATATCTATGTTTTATAAGCTGTGGAAATATAATACATACCTGGTTATTTTGATTTAAAAAAACTGGTATGTTGTGTGTGTGCAAGTGCCCCAGAACACCAGAAGAGAATGTTGGATCCCCTGTGCTGGCCTTACAGACAGTTGTGGACTGCCTCGTGTGGGTACTGGGAACTGAACCTGGGTCCTCTGGAAGAGGAGCAGGTGCTCTTAACTGCTGAGCCATCTCTCTCGCCACACATACCTAAAGTGTATTCTAAAGTTACTCTACACCATTTGTGCCTTTTCATTTTGCTTTGTTATAGGTACATAGAGATATTTCCGAGCAGAAGGAATGAAGTTCGAACACATGTTGGAGCTCATAAGGGAAAGAAAATGGTGTTGTCCCCTCCTGCTAAATATATAACTGAGCCTGAAGTGGTATTTGAGGAGCATGAAGTAAATGAGGATATTCGGCCTATGACAGCTTTTGAAAGTGAGAAAGAGATAGGTAAGGTCCTGCCGCTTCTGAAGATTGTCTTGTGTGTTCAGGTTTTGTTAAACTGTTTTCATCATCAGCTTATGTACAATTAGGAGATTCAGAACAGAGGGGTTGAGTTAAAGATTGAATATGAGTGTAGAATGTACTTTGTCTAGATACACAAAGGTTTAATTATGTTTTTAAATAAAAAATTGCATGTATTTTGTATGAATATCTATATGAATCCACATGTGTGGAGGTCAGAGGACAACTTCCAGAGTTGGTTCTCTCCACTAGGTGACCCAGGAATAGAACTTATGTTGCCTTTACTAATGGAGCAATCTTGACTGACAGCTATTGTTAGTTTTTAATTAGTGTATGTGTGTTCATGTACATGTGCTAGTACCCATGGAGGCCAAAGGGCATCCTAGAGCTGGAGTTACAAGCAGTTGTGAGCCGCCTGATGTGGGTTCTGGGGACTGAACTCGGGTCCTCTGCTAGAGTTGTGCATGCTAGCCACTGAGCCATCTCTCCACAACATCCTATTAATTTTTATTATTATTATTACTTATCTTTTGTGTGGGGGTATATATCTGTGTATCACATAGTAGCTTCAGAGGCCAGAAGAGGCCATGAGATCCCCTGGACAAGGAGTTACAGGCAGTTGTGAGCCACCATGTGGGTGCTGGGAATGGAGGAGCAGCCAGAGCTCCTGACCACCGAGCTGGTGTTCGGACACCACTTGTTTGTTTTCTACCCTGATCATTTTGTAGACTGTTTCAGAAGCTGGGGAGTGTAAATGTAACAGATCAAAGTAAAATGCCAACATTTAAACTCAAGTGGGAAATCATTTGGATAGAGAGCAGGATGTTGACTAAGGACTTTTGTTTGCCTCTGGATTTAGTTCTTTCTTTCACCTGTAACTCCTAAGCAACATTTGGGATCTTCGAAGTTTGGAAATGCTTACAAATCCAATGCTCTGGGATCATCCCGTCCCTATATTTCCTATCTTTTTGTTGTTAGTTCCTACAACTGAGACAGTTTCTCTTATTTTACAGTTTAATTAATGGCCATTTTGTCTTATGGTCACATGAGATAAAGTCTTCCTTTGGGAATGGCTTGAGTTCCTAAGTGCTTATAATGGTTGACAGGTGACAGCTGTTAAGTAGCAGAAATGTCAAGTTTTTGCCTTTAAAGCCCATGTGCTCTAGGGTCAAGATGAATTGAGGTTTTCGACTTAAAGATCATATCTCATTATAATCTGCTAATAGTTTTGTGTCCTTGACTTTCGTTGTTTTTCCTCAGAGCTGCCTAAGGAGATGTCAGAAAAACTTCCAGAAGCTGTTGATTTTGGATCTACACCATCTCTTCATTTTGTCCACATGAGAGGATTGCCTTTCCAAGCCAATGCCCAAGACATCATAAATGTGTGTGGCAGTAAGCTTCGTAGGCTTGAGCAGTCTACAGTTGGACTTGTGTTAATTTGAGGAAAGTTGGGGAAAAGCACTAATTCTGGAGTGTCCTTTGTTAGCTAGCATCTCCATCCCAGCAGAGGCTTGTTTCAACCTCTGTAGCTGAAGTGCGAGGCTGACAGAGGACATGATCCCAGTAGTTTGAGGCGAGCTTGGACAAGGTAGTTAGAGCCTATCACTTCCGAAACGCACCTTATGATTTAAGGAGAAAACACAGACAACTAAGGTGCAGGTTTAATAATCAGCATGAGAAAGGTTGGTTTTGAGTAAGTTGGTTTACTCCATTTAGTTGTAGATTAGGGCCTTAGCTCCGGCTGCCAGTACAGAGCAGCTGTTGCATTCAGGGGCTGAGTCCTGATATTCTCTTCACGAGTTGAAAGTGCCCTTCTCACAGCTAACCTACTGAACCTAGCTTGGCTTCTGGGGAGTATGATTGTGTTCTCATGGTTGACTGGGAGTTTTCGCTTGTTGCCACTTGGCAACATCTTTTAAAAACTATCGTGTGAAGTTTTGGGGGGTGGGGGGCTAACCGTGGTGTGTATATGGAGGTCAGAAGTCACCTAGCGGGAGTGGGATTTCTTCTCCCACCAGGTGGTCCTGGGATTGAACTCAGGAGTGGGGTTTGGCCGGTCAGTGCCTTTACTTGCCGAGTCTTTCCAGTGTCTTCACCCAGTATATCACTGTGTGTTATTAACTAGAGAAAAGGTGGAATAAATTTACACTTCATAGTTCAGCTGTTTGCTTGGCTGGCCTTGTTTAGTTCTTTGCTCCACTGAAGCCTGTGAGAATCACCATGGAGTACAGCTCTAGTGGGAAGGCCACGGGAGAAGCTGATGTGCACTTTGACACCCATGAGGACGCCGTTGCAGCTATGCTCAAGGACCGGTCCCATGTTCGTGAGTATGACCGTTGTTCTCCGTCAGCGCTTTGCTCAGACAGTCACTGGGGAATTGGCCTGGAACTTTTCCTTTGCAAATTGCATTCCTTTAGCACTACTAAATTGAACGCCAAGGATCAAAATTTGTCCGATTATTTTGCATATTTCTGTCTAGAGTTAGTTTTTCTTGATGTCTACCTGTTTTTGTTTTTGTTTTTTTAATTTTATGTATGTATTTAGCTTGAGACAAAGTCTCACTGTGTAGCCTAGACCAGCATCAGATTCAGAGTTCTCTTTCCTTAGGTTCCTCTGTACCAGGGTTACAGATGGAGGCCAGCACACCTATATCATAATAGTAACAGTTATTATTATTATCACTTTGAGCTGGGGATCTCACTATGTTACCCAGATTGATCTCAACTCAAGGGGCTCAGGTGAGCCTCCACTTCAGCATCTAAGTAGCTGGGGATAGAGGTGTGTGCCACCACATTTAGCTTTGTTTTTTATTTAATTAGGGAAAGGGTAAAGGATTTGTGTTGCTCTCTAAAGTATGATTAAAAGGGCTTTAAGTCTTTTTTAGTCTTTGGAAAACTAACCTTTTTTTTTTTTTTTTTTTTTTTAAATTCAGAACATAGGTATATTGAGCTGTTCCTAAATTCATGTCCTAAAGGAAAATAAGACTTGAGCAGAACCCCAGATGATAAGGTAATTAAACTACAACTGTGGAAAAATTTGTGTTAATTAATAATCAATTCACTAATTGGTAATATGACAGAAACCATTCTCTCCAGTAAAGATCAAATTAATGATTGTGAAGCATCAATATAAAAAATTGTGAAAAATAAAATTGATTGTGTATGGCTTTAAGCATCATCTTTATATAGAATCTTTTTGCATAATTCTTCACATCATGCTGTATGCCTAAACTAATTGTACAGTTACTTTTAATAGCTGTAATCATAACAAAATACATTAGTTTTTTATTCCTTTAAAACTTAAGTACTTTTCTTCAGTTGTAAGATATGTATATGCACCAACACACACATAAATTTCTTTTTAGAATTTCATATTTGAGTGCTCTATTTACATCTTTTCTACTCTTCCAATTCCTCCCAAGCTCCTTCCTTCCTCTCAAATTAATGGCTACTGCATTGAATATTTTATACACACATGTAGCAGGAATCCTAAAAGGTCTTATTAATAAAATCAAACCTGGAGCCAGGTACTGGGGTGAACACTGGAAGATCAGAGAAGCAGAACAAGCTACAGCCTCACCTCGCCAATTCCTCAGCTGATCCTGTTTCCACAGGCTGGAAGCCTCTGAGTCCTCATCCAGAATGAATCTCAGCTGAACTGCTACTCAAAAGCCTAGAAACTTAACCAGCCTAGTTCCTGGTTTTCATGCCTTATATACCTTTCTGCTTCCTGCCATCACTTCCTGGGATTAAAGGCGTGAGTCACCATGCCTGGCTGTTTCCAGTGTGGCTTTGAACTCACAGAAATCCTCATGGATCTCTGCCTCCCAAGTGATAGGATTAAAGGCATGTGTGCCACCATTTTCTGGCCTCTATATCTATCTAGTGGCTGTTCTGTCGTCTGACCCCAAATAAGTTTATTAGGGTGCATAATATATTGGGGGACACAATATATCACCACACACACACACACACACACACACTCATACACACACACTCACTCACATACTCTCACTCACTCACCCCTATGGAGTCCCTTTAGTGTTCCCTGTATGTTTGTTCTGAGCTGAGCAGCTGGGATTGGATAGCCTGTAGCTAGAGTTTTTCTGCCTGGCCCACAATCAGGACAAATCTCTGTCACCTGCCAGTCCCACAGCCGCTCAGACCCAACCAAGTAAACACAGAGACTTATATTGCTTACAAACTGTATGGCCGTGGCAGACTTCTTGCTAACTGTCCTTATATCTTAAGTTATCCATTCCCATAAATCTATACCTTGCCACATGACTCGTGGCTTACCGGCATCTTTACATGCTGCTTGTCCTGGCGGTGGCTGGCTGGCAGTGACTCCTTCTTCCTTCCTGCTCTTTTAATTCTCTCTGTTAGTCCCGCCTATACTTCCTGCCTAGCCACTGGCCAATCAGTGTTTTATTTATTGACCAATCAGAGCAACACATTTGCCATACAGAACATCCCACAGCAATAGCCTGTCTGAGGTCTCATCCCTAGAGAAAGCTGATTATTCTCCCTTTAAGCTGCTATTGATCGCCTGCTAGCTCTTCCTTTTTCCAAGATAAGGTTTCTCTGTGTAACTGTCCTGGCTTTCCTGGCCCTCTGTAGCCTAGTCTGGCCTTGAACTCACAGAGATCCGTCTGCCTCTGCCTTCTGAGCGCTGGGATTAAGGCGTGTGCCACCACTGCCCGGCTGATTCCTATAGCTCTTGATCCAGGGTGGAGCCTCTGAAGTTTCCGCCCTCCTTGTTGACATGTCAGCTGGTGGTGTCATTATGCTTTCACAGTTCAGCCTTCCCTCTCCTGTCTAGAAGACACTGCTGCCTCAGGCATGCTGAGCATCTGGCGTTTATCCTTTTCCCACCCCTCTCATGAGATGCTCCCTAAGCCTTAGTGTGGGGTATGTAGTGCCTGTATCAGTGCAGCTGGCTACCCACAGTCATTTATTCTGTGCATTTTGCCAGTTTTGGATCCCTGTAATAGTCTTTCTCGTGCAGAAAGCTCCTCTGATGAGGGTGAGTGCTGTACTGAATGTGGTCTTATCATTGTTTCAGAGCTAATTTGGCACTGTTTGATTTTTTTCATGTCATAATTTTCTTTTTCCTTTTTTTTTTAAGACTTATTTATTTATTATGTATACAGCATGTATGACTGCAGGCCAGAAGAGGGCACCAGATCTCATTACAGATGGTTGTGAGCCACCATGTGGTTGCTGGGAATTGAACTCAGGACCTCTGGAAGAACAGTCAGTGCTTTTAACCTCTGAGCCATCTCTCCAGCCCCCATGTCATAATTTTCTTCTTTTTTGGAGGTGGTTGTTGGTTTTGGCTTTTTGAGAAGGGGTTTGTGTTATATAGGCCAAGCTAGCCTTGAACTTTTAATCCTCTCAGCTTAGCATCCCGAGTGCTGGGGTTTATTTTCATGTATACTGCACCTGGCTGTAAAGTAAGTTTCTGTCTTAAGTACACGATGTCATATCTAGGTTAACTTACCTGCAACATTTGGCTAGACACATCCTGATGTTGCTTCTCTTATAAACATGAAGTGCTCTTTTTCTTTCATGTTTGCATGTATTTCAGGATAGTGCATTGTAGCTCTTTTCTGAATGTAATGATGGATTCTTAAAGGAGCTTAGCTGTCTTTTAAAAACATGGTAATATATTTTTGGACATAAAGCTCCAATACTTTATAACTGTTAAACACATATAGATCAGTTTTCTGCAAAAATATATTTTGTGTTCACTTCTGGATTTATTCCAGGCTGTGTACATACACTAATGCCTAATTTTCCTTACCTGTATTAATTGTTTTATTGGCTAATGGGGGAGGGTTGAATTTGTCATTTTAAGCCATGTGGGGAAACATGCAAACACCCGTCATTGTGAATAAACACACAGCACTTTTGTTTGTTTTCAGGATGAAGCAGGGAGCATCTCATTTGCACATCTCTCGAACATGGGATATAAAGATCCACTCGATTGGCAGCAGCCGCTGGAGAAGGGATCTGGGCAGCTAACCATAGTGCTTCTAAGAAAAATTCATGGTGGAGTGTTCAGATCGAGATAGATTCAGTTTAGAATTATGAAATAAGCTACAAATTTAAAATTCCGATTAAACAGTCCTGGATCTGATTGAGGAAGTCTGGTTTCTGTAACTTAGTTTTCTATTGTAGAAGATACATTACAGTTGTGAGATGATGTTTCATTCAGTGCCGCTCTTCAGAACCTTACTCCCGCTTGTTTTTGCCTATGATTGAGAGCTCTGATATAAAACTTCTCATGGAATAAAATAATGGTGTATTTTTACCAAACGCTCACCAAAGCAAGGGAAGGTCTCAGAACTTTAATAAGCCAGTGTGATCTGGTCGGTAGTGTTTAATTTTGTCTGTATTTGATCGCGTAGGAGTAGAAACTTTACAACATACAAACCACAGGTTATTGAGTGTAAGTGGTCACTTGGCAGTTTTCTCTTTAGAGACACTTTGCCTCCCTAAGCCTTGACCTAAAGGCTTTTAACGTGGGTGCCTGTCTGTGTCACGGGAAGTCTAGGCTAACTTAAAACCTCACTGAGTCTCCTCCCTTTCCTTCACCTTTTTTTTTTTTTTTTTTTTTTTTTGGTTTTAGACCAATCCTAAGGCTGTTTATTAGGTTTAAAATCATACAGTGACACATCAAAGCAGTCCAGACTGGTAAGGACATTAATAGCTTCACTTGAATTAAACCAGCTCTAGATAGGAAAAAACAAACCCAATCTGAGTTTCCTCATTTGCTTTCCCAGTGGGGTAGCCACCCCATATGTAGAACAAGTCGGGGTGCCTTGCTTCAGTAAAACTAGCATTTAATATATAATTGTGTGGAGGGTGTATGGATAGAGCTGTATTCTGTCACGTTGTGGCAGTACCTTCTGCTTTAATACTAAATAGCTTGTTATTTAAATATTGAACAAAATGGCTGGCTTCAAAAATAGTCATTAATAAACTTAACTTTATGTATACCTGTGTAGAAGAATTAAAGTTCTGTATATTTTCTTTACCTTGTTCCTGTTTTCGGGGTGGGGTGGGGGACAGACAGCTGCCACCAAGAGATAAAAATTCTCATTCTGTTTTGTTTTTGTTTTTCGAGATGAGTTTCTCTGTGTAGTCCTGACTGTCCTAGAACTCACTCTGTAGACCAGGCTGGCCTCAAACTCACAGAGATCCACCTGCCTCTGCCTCCACCTCCACCTCCACCTCCTGAGTGCTGGGACTAAAGGCACACGGAACCACCACTGGCAACAATTCTCATTCTTAAGATTGAATTTTCAGAGCTTACAGAGAAGTGATAACCTGGAAACATGTATCACTTAGTACATAACTGTTTTTGATTACTAGCTAAGGGTCAAGATCACTGTCCTGTAGACAATAAGTGGAGGTTTGTTTCAGGTGAGAGATTACCTAAGAGTGTTTATTATTGGAATGTATGAGTCAACTAAATTTTTTTTTTTATTATATCAAGTCCTGGTGCATTAATATAAGAAAAGATGGTTTTCAGGTATGTTTAAAAAAATGAATAAGAAAGTAGCTTAGGGTTGTGTACAGTAGCGGTGGCATACAAGCTTTTAATCCCAGCACACTGGATTAAAGGTGGCTAAATCTTGGTAAGTTTGAGGCCAGAGTGGTCTAAGTGTTGAGTTCCTGGCCAACTAGGCTACACAGTGAGACCCTGTCTCAAAAACCAAACAAACCATACACACTAGAGGCAGAGATAGGCAAATCTCTGTAAGTTTGTGGCCAACAAGGGCTACATAGTGAGACCCTGTCTCAAAAATCAAACAAATTATGGCTTGTGGGATATTTGTACACTGTGTGAAAATGTATTGCTGTGATTGGTGTAATAAAAACCTGAATGGCCAATAGGTAGGAAGAGATTAGGCAGGACTTCCGGGGACAGAGAGGACTCTGGGAAGAAGGGCAGAGTTGCCAGCCAGACACTGAGGAAGCATGAGCAGTACGGAAAGGAGATGAGGTAATAAGGTATGCAACAGAACCTAGATTAAAATAAATGGGTTAATTTAAGTTGTAAGAGCTAGTGGGACAAGCCTCAGCTAAGGCTGAGCTTTCAAAATTGGTAACAAGTCTGTCATTATTTGTGAGCTGGCAGCCCAAAGAAAAATCCAATTACAATAGCTTAACCAACTTAACAGAATACAACTTAGGTGGGGATGTTTTTGTAAGTTTTTGACCAGACCACAAGAACTGATCTGGAGTTATGTGATATGTTAGGGGTGATCTTTCTGTCATAGCTGCTCTCTGAATTGGTGTGGGAAGGATTTGTAGGGTCTCTTGGGATTGGGGTTGCTGAAGAACTGATTCATTTCCCATTTATTTTCAACTCATGAGTTTCATTTGTCCATCTCTGGGATGAGAATGAAAGCGAAAGCATTAAATGCTGTGTGTTGAGTAAGCTTGAGGGGATGTGGCTTACCTCTCTGGAGGCTGAATTCTCCGTGCAGAGCAGGGCTAACACTGGAAAGTTAGGAACTCACATTCTCACTTTAGGATTTCTCAGAACTTAGGCCACTGAATTAGAGTTAAGTGTAGTTACTTGGGAAGAATCACATGACTGAAAAAAATTTATTTACTTTTTAGTTTTATTTCTGTTGAGTTGAGGCATATCCAGTGTTCTTCTCTTAACATTTGATTTGCTATTCACAAGCATCAGTGATGGTTTTCCCTAATTAGTTTGGAATTCCTTATATTTGTTGTAAAGCTGTCATAATGAGTAGTGGAGTTAGGCATGAGGGTCATAGTTATAACCCTAGCAGTCAGAAAGCTGAGGCAGGAGGATCACAAGTTCGAGTTCAGCCTGAGCTACATAGTGAAATCTTGTCCCCACAAACTTCTTTTAAAGAAAAAAACATGAAACAGTAGGATTAGGGTGTGTGGCAGGTGTCTGGTCTGCTTTTGCCTAACAAAGGTGATATGCCATGACCCCGCTTACTGGTTAGCATAACGTTCCTGTTAGCATTCTCCGTCACCAACAGTCCTCAGTAGGTTTCACCTGCAGATTTTTATTCTATTGGTATTATATACTATTCACCATATAATTTAAAACACTACATTTAGAACTTTTCTGAGAATGGGGAAGAATTCACGTCCAGTTGGTGGCAGTAATGTGAAGTACAGGCAGGTTCAAGTTGAGAGGCTTTGACAAATAGGACTTCTCTAATGTCTAAATACTTCTACCCCTGATTTTACTAGAGGAGAAAGTATTTTCATAAGCTGAGGGTGGGGAATCAAGTGGCTATAAACTGTAGTATGCAGGTTTATGTGGACGTGTTTTCAGCCTGGGGTGAGTACTGGGGGAGGGGGTGCTAGTTGGGTTGTATGCTGGAGGGGTCTCAAACTTTACTTCCCTGTTGTAACGCCACCCTGATGAACGGGTCTTGCAGCTCCGTGCCCTCAGTGTTTGGTAGTGTTATTTTGGATTATAACTTTTCTAATAGGGTGTATGTTTTTGTTTGAATTTCAGCTCATTGATGACATTCAACATCTTTTTATATACTTATCACCATCTGTAGACCATCTCTGGAGGTCTCTGCCTAGGTCTCTTTACATACTTAGCACTATCTGTAGACTGTCTCGGTCTAGGTCTCTTTACATACGTACCACCGTCTGTAAACTGTCTCTAGGTCTCTTTACATACGTACCACCGTCTGTAGACCATTTCTCTGGAACTCTGTCTAGGGCTTTTGCCCAGTTTTTAAAATTGATTTTTACTGGGTATTAGGAGATATGAAGATTTCAGTCTAAAGTCTTGATGATATGAAAAGAATAATTTTTTTTTTCAAGAAAATAGCAGTAAAGGGTATACACTGGGCAGCCTATTTCCCATTTATATACTAGCCAGTTAGTTCTCAGGCTTCCCCATTACCAGCTTCCTAGGCATACTGGTTTTTATTGTATCCATAAGCAAATACTAGACACATGATTTCTTTTTAAATTACAAATTTAAAAAGTAAGTTAAAGTATATAGTACTCTGATCCCCCCCCCCACACACACACACTTACCCAACCGAAAGATGAGTTTGTGTGCATGTGTGTATATAAAATCCATGTCCTATGGTGTGTGTATAGGTTAGAAGACAACTTTCAGGAGTCTTCCTATAGTGGGACCAGGTATTGGACTCAGACTTAGGTTATCAGGTTTGTGCAGCAGTTTTTACCTGCTGAGATATGTCACCAGCCTGATAATATTTGTATTAAAAAAAAATCTTCACCAGGTTATATAGTGTAGGTGTATGTAATGTAACGGACCCTGTACTGATGATCATGTTTAAATTGCTTCTAGTGTTTTGCTGTTAAAATGCTGAAATGAATTACTTGCACAAATGTGTGCCATTTCTCTGTGGGATAAGTGGTGAGCTAGCGTGCACTTGCAGTGTCCATCTTAACCTAAAATCTGAAGTTCCCATGGACCACAGCGGACCCTCAGGAACCCTTTCCCCACAGCCTTGCCCACAGACTGCAAACCCTGCAAGTCTGATAGTCGGAACAGGCCCTGTTACATGACAGCGTTCCTCCACAGTTGTGAAGTTACCAGTTCATAGTAACATTGTTTCATATACAGTCTCTGTCCACTAGGTTTTGAGACAGGGCTCTGTCAGGATTGGTGGCACATGCCTCTAATCAACAGCACTCAGGGAGCTGAGGCAGGATCATGAGTTTGGCCAGCCTGAGCTACACAGTGAGACCATCTTGGTACAAACAAAACAAGAATCTCTGTTGCCCAGGTTACTTCCAAATCCTTGAGCTCAAGTAATTCTCCAGGGTCAGACTCCTGAGGATCTGGGACTGTAGGTCCACTCCATTCCATGTGATCTTTTTTTTCTCCCCATTTTAAAACCCTAGATAACAATCCATTTACATGAATTTCAGTAATCATTTCACTTAAAGAAAACTTTAAAAAGTTAATTTCTAAAAAATGCAATTATCTGCAATGTCAAAGAAGCTGCGAGTCAAGACGAGTCTACTGTAGTGGACACTGCCTGCTTTGACCTGCACCTTTTGTTTTTTTTTTCCCAAATGAAAATTTAAAGCATACTTAGCATTTGAATGGCCAGTATGCTTCGTACTCAAGTGCTACAAGTAACACCTTGCCTCATTCTGTCATGCCTGTCCGTCCATCAGTCTTTTTCCATAGCAAAGTATGGTAGATAATTTCTTGAACTTCTCAGCACTTGTGTTTTAATTGGTTGTCTTGAATTACAGGCAGGTGGAACGTGTTAGTGTAGCCTTTGAGTTTTTTGCCCGGGTGCTGTTAGTGTCAGGAGCTGGGGTACATTTCACTGTAACAATTTATTTTCCCCAGTACGTTGTTGAACATGTCCACCCCAGCCCTGCCACAGTCAGGCCAAGGGTTACTTTCGCTTATTCTAGATTTAATAGCAGACCAGTTGGTATGTATTCTTTTTTGCTCTCTCTGTTTTTTTGAGGTTCATCTCAGTGTTTGAGCTTTCTTCTGTTTCATTGCTGAGAGATCCCACAGTATGACATGCTGGGTTTTCCTTGCTCTTGTTAGGTGGGCAGTTGGTGGACAATGGGTGTTTGCTGTTTAGGGATTATGAATAAAGTTGCTATGAACATAACATGTTAACTCTTTTTGTGCACTTTCATGTTACTTTAAGATTAGAATATATCTTAAATCTTGTTAGATGGTGGCATACCTTTTCCAAAGTGGCCATCCTATATAGCTCTGCTGCAGAGTTCCAGCTAAGCAATCTGTAATTTTAGCCACTGTGTGGTGTCTTGTCTCTCCTTTTTGGTGTGTGTGTGTGTGTGTGTGTGTAGGCCAGAGGTTAACTTTCATTGTGTCTGAGTAACTCTCCAACCTTTCCTTTTGAAACAGTGTCTCCCACTGAGCCTCTGCTCACTGGCTGGACTGGCTGGCCAACAAGCCCCCAGGGATGCACCTGCTTCTTCTTCCCCAGCACTAGAATTAGGTGTGCACGGCCACACCCAGTTTTATATGGGTTCTGGGGACCCAAACTCAGGCACCCTTGTTTGTGGGACACACACTTTACTGAGTGGGCCATCTCCCAAACCTGTTTCTTTTTATTGAAAATAGATTTTTTTTCATACAGTACATTCTGATTATGGTTTCCCCTCTCCCATCTCCTCCCCTTCTCTACCCACCCAAGTCCACACCCTTTTTCTCTCTCTCGTTAGAATACAAACAAGTATCTATAAATAATAAAAATTAGATAACAAACTAGAACAGAACAAGACAAACAGAAAAGATTTAAAGAAAAAGCATAAGAAACATTTGAGACATTTTCATACACACAGGAAGCCCATAAAAGCAATCAGAACCATAATATATAAGGAAAAGGTCTGTAAGGAAAAAGAAGTGAGATTAAAAAAAGAAAACATCAAAAATACCAATGACTTGGTTTTATGTTGGCCATCTATTGCTGGGCCTGGAGCCTGCCCTTACGTGTGGTGTACACCCAGTGAGACTCACGTGGAGAATACTGATTGTTCCTTTGTAAGTGGTTGCCAGCTGGAGATAGCTTCTGGGCTAGGACTAGGGCCTTGTATCTGCTTCCCCCTTCAGCACTAGGACCTCATCTGGCTTAGACCTGTGCAGGCCCTGCACATGCTGCCACAGTCTCTGAGTTCAAAACAACCTGTTTATTTCCTGACAGGTTCTTTTCATCTGTTGTATTATCACCCGCACTGTGGCTGCATCTGAATCTACTGCTGCCCGCTTCTCAGGCAGTGGCCCAGGGGGATTTCTATGTTCTGTTTCCTGCAGCTGCCACCAAATGTTTTAAACTAAATCTCTTGTTCTACTTACCAATAAGACTCAGGAGTCAGAGGCTGGGGTGAGAACCTGCTAGCTCAGAGAGGGTGAGCAGTGACTAGCTGGCCTTCCTTCGACAGCATTTCAGAAAGAGCGTATCTCTTGTTGCGAAGTTCCTTTCTACTACATGTGCGTCTCTTTCCGTCTTCCAGACTCCCTCTGACTATGATTACTTTCTGTGAACTAATTGCTGGCTCTGCCTCCTGACCCGATTGATTTTATTTAATTAACACAAAATGCAAACTCGGTATGATTTTTCTTTGTTGAATACAAGTGAATCATCTGTACAATCTATTGTTTGAATTTGCTAGTTACTGGATTGTTTTCGATGTTTATTGGTAAGTTTTCTTGAGTTTGGTCTTTAATAATACTCTATTTTGTTCTCTGATAATCAGCAGAATGCATCTTTATGGTGAATGTTTTTTGGTTAGTTTTTAAGAGGATCTTACTTAGCTGGCCTCAGGTTTGTTATTCGGCCTTTATCTTCTGAGTGCTAGGATTTCAAGTGCAATCTATCACATGGGGGCCAATGGCTTAATCCTTCTATTGCCCCTTTTGTAGTTTCTGGGTTTTGTATCAGGATCAAGGTGTCTAAATGAAGTGATTCCGCTTGGTGAGGCATGGAAATGTGTGGCATGGTAAACTCTGGAGTATGACTGGAGTCAGGGTCACAGGATCACCAAAGATAACCTTTAAGAGGTTATAGGATAGAAATTTTGCCTAAAATTAGGTCATTCCCAGCAAAGCAAGTAGGTGGGGACAGCAATCATAATTTGAAGCCTACAGGCAAACTTCAAAAGTATATTAAAAAGCTTGTGATCTCAACACATACATGATTTTAACTAAAATACCCTTACCCTTTGAAACCCGATGAAAAGGGCCGAGGCTGAAGGAGTCACAAGTGCTGATAGGTTGGCTGTGATTCTGTTCACTCCTCATGAGAGACAGCATGTGATATTTTCATGGTACTGTTTCGCCTGCTCTAATTTATAAGAATGAAATTTCTACACAGAGTAAAGACACAAATTCTGACAGGATATTATCTTGAAATGTAAAATTAGTTTAAAATCAGAACTGTTAAGCAATTGTTTATAAAAAGAAACTTTACTATAAATCCTGAAATACTGTTCTTTTAAAGCAGGAAGTGGTGTGTGTGTGTGTGTGTGTGTGTACTGAGGCAAATTTGACTGATCATGCAATTTGATAGATGCTTTTGTGCCAGGAAGCAGCGCCCTCAACTGACAAGGCTGTACTGCTTCCTGGATGCCTGTGCAGCTTTACTCCACTTGCCTATTGGAGGCCCAACTTACCTCTTCACCTTTTTCTTATTAACCCAAAAGATTGCTCCACTATCCTTAGCAATGCTTACAACTGCTTACTGATTCTGATTTTATATTTCAAGATAATATCATGTCAGAATTTATGTCTCCTATGTGTAGTAATTGCTTGTTGGATACCTGGTTTCTGATTTTGTGTGTGTGTGTGTGTGTGTGTCTGCGCACTTGCACATGCTCAGTGGTTGGGTTATTTATTTATTTTTTGAGTACCTGGAGTCCTTATTCAGAAGTTGATTTGTCTAATAAATCAACCTCAATGTTCTACATCTGCTTATCAATTCTAAAAAATCCTTAGATCTTATTTGCAAATAAGCTGCATGAAAGGAGTCTTAATCAGGTTCTACTAAGTAGGCTGTAAATTATATGAAAAGTACCACTTTGTGTGTGTGTGTGTGTACACACAGATGGTTTTGACCTCAGATTCTCAGCTTTTTACCTGACAGTTTAAGTACTGCTCAGTTATTTTTAATTTTAAAATTAAAAATTTTAATTTTAAAATTAAAAATTAAAATTTTATTAAATTTTAATTAAAATTAAAATTTTAAATTTTCTCATACTCACGTACAATGTTTCAAATGCGTCTTCCCTTCTGTTTTCTTTGGAGTTAGGGGTTTCTGCAATGCCCACGGGGGGCATTTCATCTTCTATCAAGTCCTGTTGCCAGATTTACCAATGATAGGGTAACTTCCATCATTCGGTCAAGGCCACATTGTCAGGTCAGTATGAAGCACTCCCTTCCTGCTTCCTGTATTCTTTTGAAACAGTTTACATAGCACTGGGAATTCAGTTCCACTTACATATGCGTCTGGGGGTGGTCTACCATTGGAGGTATAATCGTACAGTATATGACTTGCTGCTCAGAGTTTCTTATTTAGCCATTTGGAGTCCTTTCAGTTGACTCCTTTGTCCCTGTTATCTGTGGTGCAATTCTTAGCTTCTAAGATACCACAGACCTGGAATTAGTCATTTCTCATGAGGCTTTCTGGTCTTTATTGGAGGATGGTGTTAGGAAATAAGATGCTGACCAGGCAGTAGGTAGTGTCCCATGCCTTTAGTCCCAGCACTTGGGAAGCAGAGGCAGGCAGATCTCTGAGTTTGAGGCCAGCCTGGTCTACAGAGTGAGTTCCAGGACAGTCAGGACTACACAGAGAAACCCTGTCTTGAAAAACACAGCAACAAAGGAAACAGAATGCTGACAAGATTTTGGGTGTGAGTGGTATTTTTTGTGGGGGAGAGGGAGGGTTGATTTGTACATGTGCATTACTGATACTGAGCTTCACGTGCGTATTGGACATTTGTGTATCTTTGTGAGAAATGTCTTTTCACTTTTCTCATTTTAAAATATGTGTTCTGGATAGAAATCCTTTACCACATGCTTTAGTTAGGGTTACTGTTGCTGTGATGAAACACCATGACCAAAAGCAACTCGGAGGAATGGGTTTATTTCACTCATACCTCCATATTTCAGTTCACCAATGAAAGCCATCAGGGCAGAAGCCCAGAGACGGGCGTTGATGCAGAGGCCACTGAGAACTGCTGCTTTTTAATACCACTCAGGACCACTAGTCCAGAGGTGGCCCCACTCACATGGACTGGAGCCTCCGGCTTCTGTCAGGAGAAAATGCCCTGCAGCCCAGTCTTATGGAGGCATTTCCTCAGTTGTGTCCTCCTCTCAGATGACTATGGCGTGTCAAACTGACACAGAACTAGCCAGCACACTGGGCAAGCTGCAGACATTTTCTGTTTTGGGTCCCTGTTCCACCTGCAGTTCTGCTGGGCTTGAACTCGGCCGTTTGCCTTACCCTACCAAATGCTGGCACTATACATATGCACATGCTCAGCTAAACATAGACTTTTATTTCTGCAGGTTGTATTTCTTTTGTTGCCCATGCTTCTATGTCAGACCTAGAAAATCGTCACTAAATCCCGTGTCATGAAGCTTTTCCAGAGGTTTAGCGCTTACCCTTAGGCTTCTGTGTGATACACGAGTCCAGCTTCATTTCTGTGCACATGGGTGTCCAGTTTTCCCAGTACTTCGTTGCAGCAAGTGGTCTTGGCACCTCTGTCAGAGATGATTTGACTTTATACTTACAGGTTTATTTCTGGACTGTCTGTGCTTTATGCCAGTATCATTTTCACTTGGTTACTGTAGTTTTAAGCTTTGAAATCAATTATATGGCCTCTGAATTCATACTTTATAGAGTTGACTAGAGAGTTCCCTGAAATAGTATGCATAAAATTTTAGGAAAGATCCTCCCCCCATTTCTACAGAAAATTTGGGTCTTATGGGTATTGCTTTTTTTTTTTTTTTTTTTTTTAAGGATTGTCTCATGTGGGCCAGGCCCTGATCCCTTTGCCTCGGGCTTTATGTGCTGGATTCAGGGCCTGCCTCCTGCAGTGTTGGTGTGGTGATGTTTTCTAGTCTATGAACACAGTGTCATTTAATTTCATGTGGAACATTCTGTGGCTTTTACTGTGTGAGTTCTTGCCTCTAGTTAATCTCACTTTCATTTGGTTCTTGCTGTTGTTAAATGTTAGAAAGCACTATTTAAGGAAGATTTCCTAGGGATATTACATTTGAGTGTCCATGACTTGGTCCCTTGTCTTTGGGATGGGGATGCAAAATAACAGCCTCAAATCTTTGGGGCTGTTTAAAGAGGCAAAGTGACTGCACTCCCAAGTGTTTAATTCAAAACTAATCAGGACTTTTGGACCTCATATGTAGTTCCTAAAATTGCATGCCAGGCAGCGGTGGTGGCGCACGCCTTTAATCCCAGCACCCAGGAGGCAGAGGCAGGCAGATCTCCGTGAGTTCAAGGCTAGCCTGGTCTACAAAGCTAGTTCCTGAACAGCCAGGGCTACACAGAGAAACCCTGTCTCAACGCCCTCCACCCCCAAAAAAATTATTTTGCCAAAAAAGGTGGGGGCTAGAGACATGGCTCAGTGGTTAAGAGCACTGGGATTCAGTTCTCATCATCCACAGGGCAGCCCTCCAGCTGTTTCTAATTCTGGTTCTAGGGGAACTGACACCCTCCTGGACAAACATATAAAACATTAAAAACTTTTTTTAAAGAGAAAAGGCAACCAATACAATAGGTTGGAATGACTAATTTTATTCCCCAACACTCTTAAACTTCGGCCTCACCAGCAGGCCAAACTTGTGAAAGAGTGACTTCCCAGGCTGAGACAGAATTCACTATCCCAGAATTCCAAGTGTGCACAGAATCATGTTTTCTGAGTTTTAACTGGAATCGAACAATCCAGACATACAACATAATCGTACTAATTAAACCATTTCTTTCCATCTCCTGTTCAGTGACCCCCACTTTCCTACAGAGGGTTTATTATGAAGAGATGTTTGAGTATTGTCCTTTCCAAGAACCCTGCCAACAGGTCTGATCTGTAGTTTAGAAGAAGGACTTGTCATCAAGTAAACAATTTAATAAATGTTGAGCTACTGTCCTTAGCCATTGACAAATCAGAGTCCATGGTATGTGTACCTAGCTTAGCCTTACTTTAATCTTCTACTTGCAAGAGGGAGAGACTGGGCAAGAGAGATGGCTTGCTCTGTGGTAGGGATTCTGAAAAAAGCAAACACTTCTGGAGCCATTATGTGGAAAAACAAGAGATGTTCCTGTTCACAGAAAGAAAACTCTTGTAGATAAAGACCCCCCCCCCCCCCAAAAAAAAAAAATTCTGGTCCTGAAATTGTAATGCACTACAATATTGTTACTAGTACATTCAGAATTTATATTACTCTTCGTTTCTTTCCCTGAGCTTGGATTCACAGTTTGGTAGATCAGAGGTAGGTGGTGGAAGGTGAGAGGAAACTGTGTGTCCAGTAACACCTGGGCAAAACTTTATCTCTGTGAACGTTCACGGTACCCCCTCAGAATGGAGATGTAACGTTTCTTTCCGTCGTTTTCGGCAGTGATGCTGCGGTCGGGGCTGCACACTTGCTAGGCAATGCTTTTCCCCTCAGCTGCAGCCCAGCTTTATCACTTCCTAAGAATAAAAAAGCCCAAAGCTACGATTCTAAACCCTCCAAAGCGGGCTTGTTTAGGTGTCCAAGAGAAAGGCTCAGCAACTTTTATTGATACACTCATTAGAGAAGGTGAGCAAAGGCCCGAGCGCCTCTACTCACTGCCTTCCCCCTGGTTCACTGCCGTCTTTCCTACCAACTATAGTTGGCTCTGAGGACTCACAGGTGGAGGGAGAGGCCCAGCAATAACACTCTGGCCTGGGTCTTGGCCTCCAGTCTTAGGATGGGCTGGTGGAATACTGCTTCATCAGCTGCTTGTGACAAGGATTACACACGCGCTCAGGCTTGATGCTTGAAGGAAGAGGCAGTTCATTGGTCGTGCAGGCATTACAGAAGGTTCCTTTGCAGTTCATACACATGCTCTGCAAGACGAGGGGGGAGAGATCACAAGACATGCTAAGGATAGAAAGGCTCAAATATGGAATTGCTCAGTGCATAATCAGGTACAGCATGGCTGCTGTGTGCCAAATGGCCCCTCACCAGACTGTTGGAGCCCACTAGGTTTCCTAGTGGCTGTACTCAGCAGGACTGCATAAGAGGCTGATTGGACCACGGGCCTGGGTACCAGGTGACTATAACTAGCAAGGGGGAGGAGGTCTTTTGCTCCACCCCTTGGCATTGTTATAAACAGACCTTTGGAATAAAGTTCTGGGCCAGTGGATAAGGATCCAGGCCCACCTGAGTCTATCCTGTTTTCTCTGTTTCTCTCTCCTATTTGTAACTAAATCTCTTATCCCTCATTCCTCAAGAGTTCCTGGGGTAAATAATGGTGGGGGCTGGTCCTCTACACCAGACTTGTTCATAAGGAGCATGAGGTCAGCTATTAGATCTAAATGAAGCAGCATGGTGTCACAGAATCAGGAGAAAAGACAAGAGAGTATCCAGTCTCTGGAGTACACTTTGTACTTTTGATCCTTAGAGTCACTTTTGGGTAGGCTAATTCTAAATTCTAGCAAATACCTAAGCACCTGAAACTCGAAATGAGGTAGTGAACTAGTAGTGGTTTGGAGAAGCTGACCCTTCAGGTTCCCAGAGCACTGCCCGCTTAATGCTTCTCTCTGATGCCCACGGGCACAGCTCCTGTCCTGCGACCTGCACCTCGTTTCTAGGGAGGCTGTCTCTATAAACATTCTGAACCTTTGGTAGCCAAGCAATGCTACCACAGCAGGGCACACAGACAGCTCCTCATAAGATAGCTTCAGAGTCACTTCTCCTGGGAAAGACTTCATCATCTGCAGAGTACACGGAATGAGATGGGGACGGCTTGCTGTTTTTGAGGCAGGGTCTCACCAGGTAGCCTTTGCTGGTCTTGAACTAACAGAGACCTGCCTGCCTCTGCCTCCAGGAGTGTTGGGATGGTTTTTTTTTGAGGCAGGGTTTCTCTGTGTAGTTTTAGTGCCTGTCCTGGAACTTGCTCTGTAGACCAGGCTGGCCTTGAACTCACGGAGATCCGCCTGGGTCTGCCTCCCAAGTGCTGGATTAAAGGTGTGCACCACCACTGCCTGGCACCTGGCTGTTTTTTAAGACAAGGTTCTGTGTAGTGCAGAAGGCTTGAACTTGGAACCCTCCTGCCTCGATCTCATAAGTGCTGGACTGTTGGCATAGGTTTGTCATTTTTATTGGAAGTTTGTTAACAGGGCTTAGAAGGGGAAAGATTGAATTAAGTTAGCAGTGTCTTCTGTTTTGGAGTATTTATGAATTTCCAACCATATAGCAATGGTTCTGTTAATCTAAGGCAGATCATACTATAATTTTGTTAAGATTCAGCATGATGAAATCCAGGATTTGGGCACATTTCTTATACTTCTTAAAGCACTTATTTGTAAGATCCCTTTGAACATAATACCTCTTGAGCTTCTCTGGGCACAATATTGATGCTGAATGATTCTATTGTTAGCCAGTCCCAGGCCTAGCCGTGAGGACTTTGGTTCTTTCTAATCTAGGCTTTCACCCACTGGATGAAGGCAAACTGGCAAAAGCCCATGGAAAGGGGTCCAGTGGGGACAGTCCTCTGCTCCTCTGAGCACACGGCAACCTGGAAGGAACATGAGCCAGGGACTAGGACTTGAGTGTTAGCCGTCTTCAGCACATGGAGCTGGGATAACGTGCTGTGTAGTACAGAGCTGGATGTGGCTCAGTGTAGAGCACGCACCTAGTGTACACCAGGGCTGGATTCCATCAACAGAAAACAAAAGGAAAGACACAGACCCTGGGCAGGCATATGGTGTGCACTGTAACCAGCACGTGAGGCATAGGCAAGAGGAGGACACGTTTGGTGACGGTCCACACTACACAGCAGCCCAGGCCATCTGGACCACACAGGGAATGGGGCTCATAATCCAAACAAGGGCCCAGTGTTCTCACTGGGTAAAGGGTAAAGGGCTCACTGTGAAAGACCGAGGACTAGAACCCACGGTTGGAGAAGAGAACAGACCCTTCGAAGCTGTCCTCTGACCTTCACATGGGTACCACGGCATATGAGTAATGTCCCTCCCACCCTCCTTCCTGCCCTCTCACCCAGTTATAACAACAAATACCGAACTTTGTAAATTAGTACCTCCTTATTTGTTTCAAAGTATGTATGTACTTATTTGGAATAAGTTCCTCGCCTTGGCTTTCTAGTTCATTCCTGGCACCATGAGAAGCATGCTGTGTTCCACACATCAAAGTCCTGCTTACTCTGGACAAGGAGCTGAGGTGTAGACCATCTCTGTGAAGACTACTCACCTTTGTCAGGCTCTCGTCTTCCTGGCAGAGCTGACACACCTGTGGTTTTTCAGAGAGCTTGGGCTGACCCTAAGACACACACACACAGTAAGCCAGTCACCTCCCTGAGCACAAGGAACATGGACACTTTTGTAACGTTTTTTAGCTACTAAAACCAGACTGCACACTGACGGTGAAGAAACAAACTCCATATTCTATCACCTTAACTCTGAACTTTACTTATATCAAGAGAACTCAAGCAGTCATGGCCTCACCCTTGTTCCATTCCTCCACTGAGCATGTTAACACTGGCTTCATTTTAAATCTTGTAAGGTGATTATGTGCCCCAGGCACAGTAGTACATGTCTTTCTCATGGGGTGGCCATATTGTATTTCCAGGGTGTTTTATAATAAACCACCATCTCCTGTAACCAGGCAAGAATGCCAATGGAGGGATTGGGACTCCAACCCAGCCACAAAACCTTCAACCTATAGTTCGTCCTGCCTCCAAGATGTGCTGAGGTAAAGGTGGCACAGGCACTGTGGGACCCATGCCACGAGAGGGAACCCACCCCTGACACTGCCTGGAATGCCAGGACCCAGAGACCTAGGAGAGAACCAAACAGTCAACGAAATGATTCCTAATGATACTCTGCTGTACTTGTAGATAGGAGCCTGGCATTACAGTCACCAGAGAGGTTTCACCCAGCAACTGATGGGAGCAGATGCGGAGACCCACACCCAAACATTAGGCGGAGCTCAGGGAGTCCTGAAGAGGGGGAGGGAGGATTGTAGAAGCCAGAGGGGTCAAGAAGACCACCACAAAGCCCACAAAAATCAATCAGCCAGGGCTCATAGGGGCTCACAGAGACTGAACCAATAATCAGGGAGCATGTACAGGTCTGACCTAGGCCCTCTGCATATATGTTACAGTTGTGTGGCTTGGTCTTGTGGGACTCCTAACAGCAGAAGCAGGTCGGGGGGCAGCTGTCTCTGACTCTTTTGCCTGTTTTTGGGATCCCTCCCCTCCTGGGTTGCCTTGTCCAGCCGTAACGTGAGGGGAGGTGCCTAGTTTTATTGCCACTTGATGTTCCATGTTTGGCTGATATCCCTCGGAGGCCTGCCCTTCTCTCAAAGTGCAGTCGGGATGCAACGTGAGAGAGTCGACAAAAGAAAATTTAAAATGTTCAGAAGTGATCAAAAAGGGGCTGGAGAGAATGCTCAGCTGTTAAGAGTACTGGCTGCTCTTCCAGAGGACCTGGGTTCGATTCCCAGCACCCACATGGCAGCTCACAACTGTCCATAACTCCTCTTCTAGCCTCCATGGGCACACATGACTCAGCCAGCGTACTGAGTGCTCTGAGCCACGCCACTGACCCCCGGTCACATTATGATTCCCATTTGCAAATTTGGCTACAATTTTCACTTTTGTTTTTCAACATGTGGGGGTGCATTTTAGATTATTAAGAAGGTAGCCAGGCAGTGGTGGCACATGCTTTGATCCCAGCACTGGAGAGGCAGAGGCAGGTGGATCTCTGTTAGTTCAAGGCCTGCCTAGTCTACAGAGCTAGTTCCAGAACAGTCAGGGACACAGAAAAACCCTGTCTCGAAAAACTAACCATAAATAAATTAAATCAAAAGGTAATTATTAAGAAGATATAACACTGAGAACTATGTCCATTTGTCTTCCTCCCATGTTACCTTGTTTACTGGCTAGCCATGGCACACTGACTTTGTAATTGTGTACACGACATTTTAAAACAGGATCCTCACTTACCAACTCATCTGCAGGCTGAGTCAGCAGTCTATAATGGAGAAATAAAAAGGGTAACAAATATCAACTTACTGTTTTTTCCATTATAGCATCTCAAGAAGTGCTCAGGACAATACTCATTAAACAAACAATGCTGCCCTCCCTTTACATTGCTGGGAACAGTATAATTATAAATCTTGACCTCCAAGATTCTGGGCAATTTGGTTAAATCTTTTACTAGACTATCTGATCCCAGATATATATCACAGTTCTGGTTTACAAATATATATGGAGTTACATTTTATCTTTCCTTTTTACTACCTAGAAAATAGCATTTATCTTATATCATGTAAAATTCCAGTGGCTCATTAATCATACATTTTTTAAAGTTTTATTATATCTGACATTATGGGAATCTACCCATTACCATATGCTATGTACTCATCTACCTGCCTCAAATACTCTTAAATTGGAAGCTTTAGGAAACTAATCAAGGAAATAAATGAATCAGACTGTCATGAGACTGTATATACAAATCCATATCACACAGGCTGAACTCTTCCTTCAGAAGCCTAGCAAAGAGGCCACTCCTATTCAGTAAAATATAACACAGCCACAATTGTTCCTGTGAACTTCAGTTGAGAGGCACCTATGGTGACCAAGCCTCCAAATGTCCCCGGTTAACTTTCCTGTGTTCTGCGGTTGCAGTTCTGGCTGAGATAGGTTCTAGATAGAAGTTGTCACAATGTCACAGAGATAAAGGAATTAAAAATAACAGGAGCTGGCAGTGGTGGTGCACGCCTTTAATCCCAGCACTCAGAAGGCAGAGGCAGGTAGATCTCTGTGAGTTCGAGGCCAGCCTGGTCTACAGAGTGAGTTCCCAAACAGCCTACATAGGAAAGCCCTGTCTCAACAAACAAACAAAACCAAAACACTGACATAGGGAATGAGAATGTTTATCTCAAACCTGGCAGGTGAGTGGAAACAATTCACACTAACATTCATTTACAAACCTAAGAATCACTAGTGCTTCGTTTTCTCGAGATCTTGAGTCACTAATGAGAGAAATATATATACATTGTTTTTTTCTTTTTGGATAGGGTATCCCAGTGTAAACCATGTTGACACTGAATTTATATCCTGCTTTACCCATCTAAGGGCTGGGACTACAGGTGTGAAGAATTATACTCAGTTGAGAAATAATCTTTTGAAATGATAATTTAAGTTGGGGAAGAGTCAGAGCACAGGCTGGTTAATCCTCTTCGATTTGGCTATTATGTTATCTGGTTTATTATCTACTAGCTTTCCCTTTAACTGTCTTTCTACTTTACCAGTCCGTGTCTGACCTGCCTTAAGGTCAGTGTCCTTCTAACAGAAGCCCCCTTCCCACCACCCCAGAATGACTTTATAGCTTAATGTGCATTACAAACACCTCTGGTTTTCTTCCAGCGGCCTTTTTAGTGTAACATTTTCCTCTTGAACTCTGTGCTTCCCATCCTGCCAAGAGAAAACAGCATTATTCAGGATGCTCAATGGTGAGGGCACCACAGGTTTCCTCTGTAATGTCTCAGCTTGGGTACAAAGAGAGGAGCTTTCTTTCTTCCCTCTTCTCTGTCTCTCTCTCTCTCCTCCGTCTCTCTCCTTGTCTGTGTCTCTCTCCTCTCTGTCTCTCTCCTTCCATATGTAATACTTACATACTTACTTAGAGAAAGGACTTAACTTTCAAACAAGTTTCCTCATACTCTGCTCCAAGTAAGTTATTAAAACATTCTGATACAGTTAGAATTAGTTATTTTTGGAGTATTTTATTTCCTGAAACTGGCCAAACCCAGCACAGCCTCTCCAACTGGATGTGACCCTCTGGACACTCACGCAGCTGCCCCACTACCAATGACTCCAACCTGTATGCAGGTGAGTTTTCGGCTCTGAAGGGCAATGGACCCAGGCTGCTAAGGCGGCCTGGGTAGTTTTTAGGTCAACTTCTGTGATATATATATATACCATTGCCTGTCTGAACTGCAGTCCATCTGCTTCCAAAAGCAGACTAAGTTCTTTAGACCACTCAGGTATCAGGCAAGAGAGGTCAATGCAACATTTACCCTTCAAGAAGCCCAGTTCAGGGCAATTCAAGACAGAAACTTACAGCCTTCTTGGGAAAGAAAAGTAAGATAGGCAAACCTCCTCAGTCCTTTAGATTTACATGCACTCAAAGTAGTGAAGAGCTCACTTTGTGGTGGTTCTCTGCACATTTCAAACAGCAATGTGTATTATGTAACAAATTTCTATTCACCATTCCTGTGGACTCTGCAGCAAATTAGCAGCTAGCTCTCTAGAAATGATAAAGCATGCCCTATGCTCTATGTGTTAATACAGACAAAAGCACTTGCTCCTCTGAATAGAACAGACACGTCTCATGCTTTTTATGTTGCATCATTTTCGGAGGCTGGCCCTGTTCCTGGTCCCAGAGAGGCTCTTGTAGAATTGTGGCTCCTCACCCCTGCAGGTGCTGGCGACTTTAAGACTGTTTACAGAAAGTTCTATTTCGTTCTTTAACCATTCTATACAATGTTCCCTTCTGTAATTCTAGTTTATTCTCCTTCTAAAGTAAGTTCCTTGCGTATATTCACACTGGAATTCACATGACATAGAGGACCTCAAGAAGCAAACCCACAGCTGAGGAGCTTCTGCTGAAGGGGAACTTGGGGCTAGGAGGGACCATTATACATAGTACACAGCATTAGTTAGGACTCCAAGAGGCACATTTACTCTGACACCAGAACAGTTTTACTGAACAGTCCAAAGGAAAAGTCATTCTCTTTTCCAGTGGAGCAGCCCAAGGCCATCTTAGAGGTCAGCTCAGGGTCACATTTTTCCTCCATTCTGAGAAGCTTGCCTTGCTGTCTGCATACTGTAGACCACAGGAACTAAGCATGTGGGCTGGGAAAGACCCGCTGGACCCATAAAGCTAGCCCCTGAGATGTAGGAATACAGTAGGTGAATAGAGAACACACGTTACCGTGGGGGGCTCCAGCTTCTGGGCTCCCTTTCCTGGGGTGCCCCTGTTCTGTGACCTCTTCTCCTTTTCTTGTCTCAGTTCTAACTCCAGCTGAGTCCTGGTCAGGCGAGAGAAGAGAAGGATGAAAATTCTGATTTCTGTATTCATATATTCTAAAGAATGCCAGACCTTTCCCTTAAAGTTCTGCAGTTAAGTTTTAATGCCTGATAAAGTTACCAGGAATATATGGACAACCAAGCTCTAAAATATCAGAATACAGCAAACTAGCAATTCTATAACACGTAAAACAGGTGTGCTCTTTCTCTGGGAATTCAGAATGTAAGTTAGGAGCACCCAGGTCCAGCAGGTCAATTATTCTACATTAATTCTTAAGAGTTGCAGTTACCTGGATAGCAATGTACTTACACTACAGCTGAAGGAGAGCCTTTTTACGTTTTTAGTAAGACACAATGAAAGGATAGGCGTTACATTTCTATTTCATACTATTTGGCTGGTCCCTATAGTTATATAATCAGTTCCCACACACCCCATCCCCAAACTATTCAGCATCCTTGGTAGCTTCGTGTTTTACAGCCACCGCACTTCCTCATCTGCAGTCAGTGGCTTTAGCACCAACTTAAGAGGTGACATGAGAGAGGACTTAGGGTTTAGTCAGAGAAACGGGTTTCTTTTTTACCCCTTTAAGGGACACTGTAGCTACTTAACTAGCTTAATAGTGTGAACTGGGACAAACTGAACCCCTCTAAGCTGTCACTACATCTGAAAGTAGGGGCAATAATATCACCTATGAAAAGGATTGCTAGAAGACACTAGGAACACCAGTGTGTGAAGTGTTGTAAAGCGTATACAACATACTGCAGGAATTCAGGAGACGTTAAGTAGTATCACTAAAATCGGATTAGATATCAGTTACTATAGATTTGGGAACTTGGTCTCTAATTCTCTATTTTAGTTTTTGAAGACAAGAGTGTCACTGTGTGCAGCCCAAGCTGGCTTTGGGTTCTTGTCTCGGCTGAGAGTTCAAGTCTGCACCACCATGGCCAGCAGCCAGTTCCAAACTATTTGATTACAAGGATGCTGAGTGGATTTTGGAACTGTTCACCCATGTGAAGCTTTCTGAGTTCCAACTGTTCATAAAGGACACTGGAAAGACCAAGCCGAGACGGCTCAGGACCTGACTCCTCCTTGTTTAGCCTCTGCAGTACCCAACACCACCCTGCTGGTGACGCTGCCCCTGTTCACCGCTGCCTGGTGAGTGCCTCCACTTCCAGCTGCAGACTGTTGATCTTGTCTCCGAAGTCCTGTTTGAAGAGCCGGTTGTCCAACTCGGCAGACTGGCGGCCTCGCTCAGCCTGGCGCAATCTGGATGTGAGCCATATGAACTTGTGATAAAAAACAAAAGCCATGGTGGGGAGGAAGACCAACTTCACAAACACAAAATAAAACAACCCAAGGAAGAAGGGGAGACAGGGAGAAAAAAAAAAGCAGGACATAGGAAGAAATTATGATGGGGATAAAGATGAAGAAACAAATTCTAAAGAAAAGCAAGATGAAGGTGAACCAGGCAGAGGGAAAGCTGGTGTTCTATGTCTTTATTCTAGTACTACAGTTTACAGCCATCAGATGATCAACAACAAGACATCACTTTTTGGAAATCCATATCCAGAGCCACCCTCAAGTACACAACAGTTTATGCCGATGCCACTGTCTCTCTTTCCTAACAGCTGGTACGCTATCCTTCTGTCTTCCATATACAGCTGAATGAGCAGGCCGAGCTGCTTCTCACGTGGGCTTAGCACGGTTTCCTGATCCTTCCCTGGACCACAGGAGGCTGGAGGGCAATCTCTAACAACCCTTAGCCAGGCTCCCAACTCCACAAGGACAAGCGTCTCTGAACGTCTGGCTGTGTCTTTCCTTTCCTATCAGGTGGTGTGTGACCAAGTGACAAGAACTCAGCACTGGGGTTCGTAAGACTCCTGACCATATTCTCTGAAGATTCTTACGGATGTTTTCTTCTAAATGTCTTATAACTTTGCACCTATAAGAATCATGTTTTACAAGGTGACATATTTGAGGCTTTCTATAATAGAATTTAGAGGCATGCTATGTGTAGTCTAACTTTTATTGATTTGATTATTCTTTTCTGATGCTCATGTAAAAGGCAACTCATCATCCTAAAAGGTTGATGAACAGCAGAACGCAGTAGGAGCTTTAGTTATACAGGTGCAAAATTATAAGAATTAAAATGAGTTCAAGGACCCTCCACTAAGTTGGCTCTAACACAGGCCCTTTGAGGACCTATAAAAACACACGAACTCTGTTGTACTCTTAATTCTGGTTTGCCAAGAAGGTAAAAAAAATTGAAGCAAAGGAATTATCTTCGCCTCTCTCTTAGCAGGGGCAATGCTACACAGCATGCCAGGAGGAAGGGCAGAAAACGTGGAACAGAACCCCGGGCATTGCGCCAAACCCGCTGGATGGAGTAAAGGCTCCTGTATATAAAAGCCTGCCTCCCCAAATCAAAAATAGTTTTGTTTTTTTAAATCAAAGTATTTATAGGATTATTTACAATGTAGAGCCTAGAAAGGGTTAGATTTGTAGTCACTTAGAAAAAGCAGCCCTGCTAGTATTGCTTGTGGATCTTTATTTGATACTAACCAATGCCAGTGCATTATTTATTTCTCATTTGAATTTTTTTTTTTTTTTAGTGACTAGATTAGTTTTCCAGAACCTTTAGCAAACTCCCATCACAGAAAAAGTGATAGAAGCTTGGGCAAGTGTTCCAGGCAAGCACGGCAGGCCGGAAGTCGAGACTACACCGTGGCCGCTCTATCCCAGTAGGAAAAGCAGGGGAGATCTGAAAATCGTATTTGTATTAAATTGTTCTCTCTGAGCTACCTAAGTAGTAAGTAGAATGACAGAGAAGGGCAGAGGTAGAAGGTGACACATGTTGAGAGGGTTTCCCAGCTTCCACACTGTGATGTTAAGAGCTACCTAATTACTACTCTGTTTCTAAGTACTTCAAAGAAATGCAAGGATGCTGTTTTTCTTTTTTGTCCAAAATCACTAAGGGAAAAATAAATTGCAAGCAATCTTGGTTACTGAGAATAGAACTGTAATGAAATACTAAGTACTTTTCTTGGGCTGGGGATTAAACCTACACAAGGCAAGAGAAGAGAGGGGTCATGGGCTAAGACAGAGCTACTTCAGGTCCAAGGTCACCAGGCGACACCTGTGGGAGTCACACTGCAGAGAACAGGCTCCCTGCTGCGGACACAGGCCACCTACAGAGTCCGATCACTATCAAGGACACATGTACAATGCTTCCGTTCCCCAGGCTTCCTGAAAATGCTCTTTTGATTTACTGTTCAACTCAGAAATATTTCTCAAAGTTTATTTGGTATTTAATGAGGAACCCATACCAAAATTTCTAACTCTGGGGAAGAAAATAGCAGCAGCAGCAGCAACAACAACAAACCCAACCTATATATCCAACTATTTTTTTTTTAAGTCCAACAAATTCAAGGTCAATTTTGGTGACTTTTTATACAGAATCAGAGCTTAAACGTAGGGATCTCGGACTTCTTCCTCTTATAGTTATTTTGTAACATCAGACTGTTAGGCGACCAGCTCCCAAGTGTCTAGTGATGTTTGGGGATCAGTTTATTTGCTGCACTATTTAAGGTCTTTGCCTGTTTCACCAGATCTTTTTCACTTAATGAAATAAAAACAAAAAATGAGTTGGAAGGGTAATGAGAAAATGGATAACAGGAAACAAAGACAGTAAGAAAATAAGTCAGATGAGTCATTATTTTAGTTCTGTTGGCCTTAAATGCCAAGTCAAAATCACTGAGGAATAGTTCAGACTTTACAAAAGTACCACTTATGAACACGAGCATTGGTCTATTAAATCATAAACATATCAGTGCTTATGAACAAGCACTTGGATAACCTGGTATATAAATGGATTCATTTTTATCTAGCAGTCACAGCAGGTATGATTATGATTGGTATCAATCATGCCAAAGGTTTCAACCTATTTCTAAGTTTGCAACTAGCTTCATTATTAACACTAACATGCTCTGCTGTTCAGGACACTCCCTCCTGGTGAAGAATCATTTGAAGGAAGTCACCCATCTCATTCATTCACTCACTCACTCATTCATTCATCAACATATGCCACGTACATTCAAGAACTGTGACAGGACTGGAACAATTAGTTAACTAACTGCAAGGAGCTCACACTCTCGGAAGACAAGACACTGAACAGACTACGGTGAGGCGCACAGTGAGGGAGGCCAGGCAGAATGGGGAGCGGTGGAGAGGAAGCGCCATTTCTAGCTGGAAAGAGCTATGGGAGGAAGCCAATGTCGGGTGGTGGCCCTCGAGCCTTCATGTAAGCAGTGGATTTGAAGAAGGGAGTGGGAAGGGAGCGTTCCGACTGGTGGAACCGTCAGAACGATGAGGGATGGAAAGGAAGGCAGGGCCAGCGCGGTTTAGTTTGCGGAGCAGACGAAGGGTGATGAGCAGGTTAGAGGGAGAAATGGCAGATGGTCTTGGTGCTACAATGCATTCAGCTGTGAAGTCCCAAACACTTCTCCATCACTGCAGAGTTACAGGAGGAGCGGATGATTTCAGACAGAAGGAGAAAGAGGACGTCACAGGAGGAAGATAGGTTTGGGGGAGAATTACAAGCGCTGGTGGACAGGATCAAGTAGAAGATGAAAACTCCCGACGGGTGACAGGTGGAGGTCAGGGAGACGTACTGGAGTTAGTGAAACTCTTCAGGAGAAAGACGGAGGGGAGGTGAGAGAACAGAGAGAGGAGTTCAGGATGAGAGAGCAAGCCATGATCAAGACCTGGAGGACATCTGCCTTTCAGAATCCCTACCTCACCTAGTACGGAAAAAGTTAAAGACCTTAGTGACAAACAAAACTATACAATTACAAACGGTATTTCTTTAGGTAGGGTCTCATGCTTTAACCCAGTCTAGCCTGGAACTCACTATATACAGACCATTTTTTTTTAACTTAAAACTTTCAATTAAAATATAATTACATAATTTGTTACCTTCCTCCCTCCAGTCTCTCCTCTGTCCTCCTTCCTCCCTCTCAAACTCATGACCTCTTTTTCTTAACACACACACACACACACACACACACACACACACACACACACACACAACCTGCTGAGTCCATTTTGTGTTGCCTGTATGAGCATGATTTTAGAACCGGCCACTTGGTACTGGACACCCAGTTAGGAGCTCATCATGACTCTCTCTCCCTCTCTCAGCTGTTGCTAGGCACCTGTAGTTCTCGGTCTAGGGGTGCGGGGATGTGGGATTCATTCGTGATAGCCTGTCTACTATAGAGACCACTCTTAACAATGTTTCAGGAACATCGTGGAACACACACAGATAAAATTTAAGCAATGTATCTGACTTAGGTTGCACCTACTTCCGCACTTTCCATGTGCGGGGCCTGTTCTCAGCACTTCTGACATGGAAAGGGGCGTCACGGAAACAGCGCGGTTACCTGTGCTCCAGCTGTTTGATGGTGGCAGCCATCTGATTGGTCTTCTCTTCTAAGCGACTGTTTAACTCACTTTTCTGTTTCACTCCTAGGTCTGAGCTCTGGGAGAAAAGAATTGTACAGATCTATGGGACACGTCTGTTTTAATCATAATTGCAAACAGGAAATAAAAGGAACTGCTCTATATTTGTGTGTCAGTTCATTTCTAAGTAGAAAAAGAAAACCAAGAAGCATTTTTGCTAAAATAAGTACTATTATATGAAGCTTATCACAGTATCAGAAGGCTCATCAATTTTTCTGTCCATTAAAGATCTAATGTAGTTTACAATTCAGCTGATATGCTACACTGCAAAGTAGACATTGTAAGATACAAACATTTATATTATTATTTTTTATCTTTGTAGCTTTTTTCCCAACATAATATTTTTAGTGATTATTTGAGAATTTTACAAAATGCACCCTGATCACACTCACTTCCCTGTCCTCCTAGGTCCTACCCTTCCACCCCCGCAAAAAACACCCCAAGTCTAATTTGTATTACACACAATCTCACAAATATTTATATTAAATAAATTATAAGTGTATTTCAATATTCTATGAAGGAGAAACACAATATAAAGGTGGAAAGAGAACTAGGTGGAGAGAGGAGGAGTCTACGGGGGAAGTGGGGACCAGAGGAAAGAGGATAACGGGAAGGAAGAAAAAGACAAATATCACATGTCCTCTCATGTGGAACCTAGATTTAAACACACATTAAATTTAAATATAGCACCAGGAGTTCTGAGAGCCAGGGAGTCTACTGCTTGTCTTTTCCCTACCTGCAGCTTAAAGGCAAGCTCATGCTTAAGAGCTCGGAGATCATCCAGCTGCTGCCGCAGAGACACCAGGGCGTCCTGCTTCTCACAAACGTCCTTCTCCAGCATCTTCATAGCCAGCTCCATCTCCTGTCTCATGCTGATCTGGAGTTCCAGTTCCTTTTCAACGTCCTGCCCCAAAGCAAATAAACTGCTTACACTCTTTCCTTAAGTGAATGCCATAGCATTTCACAAGAAAAAGTAGATGAACACCCTGAGTGCTGAGTATTTTCGTAGAAGGTATTTATGTTAAGAGACATTAATAATAATAATAATTAATAAGTGACATTAATAGTAACTATTAAGAGCCGGGCGGTGGTGGCACACATGTTTAATCCAGCACTTGGGAGGCAGAGGCAGGTGGATATCCGGGTTGGAGGCCAGCCTGGTCTACAAAGTGAGTTCCAGGAAAACTAGGGCTACATAGAGAAACCCTGTCTCAGAAAACAACAACAAAATAATAACAACTATTAGGATTGAGAGGAACATTTGCTGGGATGTTCTTGATATAGCTGACATCCCTGGAATAACAGTTCAGTAACTGGGAATGGTCAATAAGGCTGAGTGAAATCTTATCACTTCATATGAAACTCCAGTTTTTACCATAATCACAGCAGCAATATTTAGCAGAACAAAGATACAGACTGGAGTTCTTCTGCATTCAGGCTGTGCCCAGGGCACACCTTGGACCATCTTAGTTTCATGTCTCTTAATGTGATACAAGCATATAACAACTTTCAAATTTTGTATAGGTGTTGCTTCTTTAAATAGTTATGATAAAAATGAATCATGCTACCACATGCTGACATTATTTTTAGGATACTTCTCATGGAAAACATTTTAATATCTAATTTACAATCATACAGAGAGTAAATGTTAGTTATTTAAAGTGCATTAGGAAGGTTGTATTTTTAGAAAACCTGAATTTCTGCCATGTACTCTTTTCCTTTTAGGGTTTATTTTATGTATATGAGTGCTCTGCCTGCATGCACAACTTTTCACCAGAAGAGGGCATCAGCTCCCACTGTAGATGGTTGTGAGCCACCCTGTGTGTGCTGGGAATCGAACTCAGGACCTCTGGAAGAGCAGCCAGTGCTCTTAACTGCTGAGCCATCTCTCCAGCTCCTCTGCCATGTACTCTTACTTTGAAGTAACTAATTAGTACTAATTAAACCACCCCTCATTTTCAACTTTCCACATTCTTAGAGATACCGCAGAGTGGGCAAAGGCAAGAAATAATTTTATAGGGTTTGTAAAAGCAGGGGCGCATTACTGAGCGCTGGGACCTTGCTTTGTTACTGGAAGCTCCCCAGAGCCCGGCCTTATCGTGTGTCCTGGCTACCAGAACGTAAGGAGGTTTACCAGTCGCAACTGCGTCTCCTCCTTCAAATGCTTTCTCGCCTCGCTCAGTGCTTGTCCTTCGGCAGTTCTGTCTTGCTTAGGAGCCTTGGGAAGGTAAATAGGAGCACATGTTTAAGGACTTAAAGACGCTACACCAAATCAGCAGATACAATGAAGAAATTCAAGCTGAGTATATTTTAAAAGGTCATGTTGAATTGGAAGTTTGTTGTCTCTTCATTTAAAACCCAAAAGAGAGTTCCCAAAACTGGTGGTGGAGATCCCCCACATCAGTCTCGGAAAATACCATCATGGCTGTGTGGTTGGTTGCCAGGGCCTGTAGTATGAGCACTTTGAGGCCTGGCAAGAAGACTGTGGAGAGTCTGAGGCCAGCCTGGATTACAGACTAAGACACGGTCTGAAAAAAAAAATACACATACACACACACACACACACACACACACACACACACACACACACCACAAACAAAAACCAACAACAAAAACCAAAACCACCCCCCACCTACCCAGACAAACAAACAAAATAAGGGGCTGAGACACAGTGCAGGTGGCAGAGCGAGTGCTTGGCTTGCATGAAGCCTGGCATTCAGTCCCTAGCACCTAACAAAACTGGGATTGATGGCTCAGGTCTTTAACCCTGGCACTTGGGAGGTGGAAGCAGGAGGATTAATAGTTCGAAGCCATCCTTGGTTATATACCAAGTTCTAGGCCAGCTTGGGTTACATGGGACCATGGTTCAAAGACAAAAAACAAAAACAAATAAAAACAAAACTCAAAACCCTGATACCCTGATTCACTGCAAAACATGAGCTGCTTCAGAGGTTTGGGTGGTCCTCCATTGTTTTCCAGAGATGTCACATGTAGCTGTCCAAAGATCATGACAAAAAGGAAGGAGGCCATTCGGGAAATTCTTCTGAGCATTTACAGTTGTTTTAACGATGTCATGCATCAAAGTCAAATACTGATATTATACACAGGAAACTGCTTTTATCCCATTTATACCTCTAGGAACACTAGCAAGGACAGACGCCAGCGAAGCCAGAGAGCGAACAACACGCAACCCTACACTCAGAGTTGACAGATCCAGCAGTTAGAACATTCCCCTAAAGTAACACTATCATAATTTAGAACAACTAGGGTACCATCATCAGGGCTGAAAGCAACACATTATGCTCCCTACGGAGGTTGAACACAAGTATGCTCACTTGCAAGCCCAGCGCTTGGGAGGCAGAGGCAAGAGTCTGAGGTCAATCTGGGTCACAAAGAATAACAACAAGAAAAATAAAAAGACAGAACTGAACAATATAAAATAAGTTTGCAAAACTACACTGTAGGTGGATTTTTCTGTCCTGCCAGCCAGCTCCCAAATAACCACAGGGAGACATATTACTAATTATAAAAGCTTAGCCAATAGCTTATGCTTGTTACTAACTAGCTTTTACAACTTAAATTAACCCATTTCTATTAATTCATTTTCTGCCTTGTGGTTTTATTACCTTTACTCTGTACTATCCATGCTGCTTTCCTGCTTCCTCTGTACCTGGCTGACAACTCTGTCTTTCTTCCCAGCATGCTCTCTGCCTCCTGCTTCCCTCCTGCCTAGCTAATGGCCTATCAGCTCTTTATTAAACCAATCAGAGCAACGTATCTTTATACACTGTAATCAAATATCCAGAAACACTGCACTATATAAAAAGCTTGGTCCTTGGCTGGGCAGTGGTGGTGCACACCTTTAATCCCAGCACTCGAGAGGCAGATCTCTGAGTTAGAGGCCAGGCTGATCTACAGAGTGAGTTCCAGGACAGCCAGGGCTACATAGAGAAACCTGTTTCAGACAAACAAACAAACCAACAAACCAACAGCCCTCCCACATAAAACAAAACAAAAGCTTGGTCCTTGAAAGTGTTGTTATGTAGAAAATTCATTTGCATGCTAGCCTTTCCAGTGGCAACAGATAAAATAAAATTATTTTATGACATGAATGTTTTGCCTACATGAATGTCTGTGCACACTTGTGTGCCTGGTGATCCCAGAGAGCAGAAGAGGGAACTGGATCATCTAGAACTGGAGTTACAGACAGCTGTGAGCTGCCATTTGGGAACTGAGAACTGAACCCAGGTCCTCTGGAACAGCAATAACTTTCTTAACCGCTGAGCCACCTCTCCAGCTCCATTATCCAGATTCTAACCACTAGATACAGTATAAATTATTAGCGCACACACACAAAAAAGAGCCTCAATTAGACTTTCCAAGTTTCTAAACAAATGTAAGCAATGATGAGCTGTGGCAGAGCAGGCGCGAGCTTCTGAGAGCTGTACCCTGTTCTGGGTTACACAGAGTCCAGGGGAAAAGCGCAATCGATATGAGTCAGCGTCCAGGACTGGCCACCTCTCCGTGGCTCGCACCAGTGCAGTGTGTCCGCTCCACGAAGTCTTAGAACCCACTCAGGACTCACCTTCCGACTGGATTCCAGTAGATAGGAGCTCTCCTCTTTAACCCGTTCCATTTCTTCTTGTAAGGTAATAATTCTGTTGTTGGCAACGGCAAGCTGTTGACCAAAATTAAAAGTAAAACAAAAAAAACTTTTATTCTTTTATTAAATAGAATAATTTATTATCTGCTAAAGCATAATTTTCCGGCTTGAATGTTCTTAGGAATCTATAGTTAAAGGAAGCTATCTATCACCTACTAAAATTGTTCTCAAGTCAGTTATGTGGTACATGCTGTGATCCCACCATTTTGGAGGCTGGGGTTAGTAAATTCTCTTTAGCTTCAACTACAAAGTGAGATCCAGTCTCAGCAAAATAAGTGTTCTAATGAGGAACATAGGGGAAGTATCTTTTAAGTAGGTAAAATAGAAATTAAAATCACCTGATATTGCTTCTAGAATACTTCTATTTTGGATGTGTGTGTATGTGCAGGGCAGAGGTTCGTGTTGGGAGTCTCCCTTTAGTGTTCTCTCCCTCACTGTTGGAGACAAGGTCTCACTGAATCTGACACTCAAGCTTTGGCTTACAATGGCTAGCCAGTGAGGCCCAGGATTTGCCGGTGTCCATCCCCCAGGGCTAGGGCTCCACATGTGTGCTGCCAGGCCCTGTTTTTACACAGGGACTGAGCATCCAAACTCAGGTCCTCATGCTTACACAGAGAACACATTATTCACTCAGTCATCTCTTGCTGTTACCTTTTTACTATGCCCCAGTGGTAAGACTGTTCGATTCCAGAGCATCTCCATGGCTACACTCTAAACACAGTAAGAATGCTTCTAAAATATTCACAGAGTGAGGTCTTGTCTCAAAAACAAATGAACAGAAGATTGTGAAACAATATCTAAACAAAAGTTTAAAAAAGTACTCACTTCCCATCATGGGAGTCACACTGTGAACTCTCCAAAGACCTTTTATAGATAACTCAGTACTTAGGAGGCTAAGGCAGGAGGGCTGAAGTTTAAGGCCAGAGTGAGCTAAATAAGACTGTGTTCAAAAAAGACACTATATATTATCTATCTATCTATCTATCTATCTATCTATCTATCTATCTACTCTGCCTATCTCTCTCTCAGTTCTAAACAAAAGCTAATTAGCATACTCCTCATTAGTGCACTGAATTTATTTAAAGCAAGTTTATCTCAAACTGTGCCTAACAGGACGATTAGAAACAGCAAATGCGCTTGCATTCTGGCTCATTTACTTAAGATCTTGATGAAAACATCTACTTCTATTAAACAAAGGCTAAGCTACAGATTTAGCCTACTAATCAGATGTCAACCATCAGGTTAATTTCCTCTTCTTATTCTAAGGACTTTTCTGAGAGCTTCCACATTTATATTCTTGCCTAATCTCCAGAGTCATCGTGGAGTTGAAAGAGGAAGTCTAAGCACCCCCATTTGCCAGTGGGGGAACTGGGCTTTTTCAGAGGTCAAGTGACCAACTTAGTCAGGGGCACATGACAGTAAGAAGCATAACGAGAAGCAGGCATCGCTGGCATTCCGACCAGCTCTGCCTGTGTTAGGCATGCTCAAGAGCAGACAGGATGAAGGGGTCAGGAGCTCGTCAGCTTGGAACACACATCAGTGTTCCAGAGAAATCTGTCTAAAAGAGATGGGGGAGGGGCAGTCTTTGTCTAGTTGTACCACATCAACGGTGGCCAAAATGCTTCCTGAATTCTGAGTATCACGCTGCATTCTATCTAATCCCACTGGGAAAATGAGTGACTTCCGAGCCAGGACAGAAGTTATGTCCTACAGCAGTTCTTATCTGAAGGGTCAAATCCTTCATGTCCACGGTGTTAGGATCCTGCCCTCACTCCTGTACATGCGCAGCTCTGGGTCTTGCGTCTTACGTCACTGGGAGCAACGTATGCACCTTAAAAAAGCCGGATGCAGACCCCACGCTCTCTCTCTGCTCTGCTCCCCTCTTCCCCAGCCCGCCATCTTTCTCTCTCACCCGGCCTAGTCCCCCCCCCCCCCCTTTTCCTCTAATAAAGCTCTCTGTAATTCTGGTAGTCGTGGCCATGGCTCGTGACTTTTCTGCCGGTAACCAGCGCCGATTATCATCCGTTCACACAGTAATAGGAATGATTGGTTTCACTAATTTATATTATTAAATGTATAGGTCAAATAGTCTCCAAAACACTTACCTCCTCTGTCAGTTTCGTGTTGGATTTTTCTAGTGCGTCTACTTTTGCCTGCAGGTTGTTTACGGTAGCACTATCAAGACAAGAAGAACAGAGCAGTCTCTTCTGAAAACCAGTACAACAGCCTGTCCGTGCCCTCCTAACCCTAACCCCCATCATCCTTAGCAGTCCATATCAACTCTTTACAAGTTTAACTAGATCACATTAATTACAGAATGAGTTTGTGATTTCTCATATAGGCATACAACACGTTTTGATCATATCTATATCCCAAAACCTTCTTTAATGAACTCAACTTCTGCCAGACTCGTATGCTCTGAGACCGCATACAAGGAGCTCCGCCCGTAACTGCTGTGTCCTTGACACAGAGGCAGTGTCCAGTATTTGCTGAGTGAAATGAAAGAGTGGATGTATACACAGTCCGTCCTAACTCTCCCTATACGAGCCACAACAGCCTACGTGCACACGGACCGGACCACTCTTCCACTGGTTTCACTGCATTCAACCATTTACTTCTTTCTACAGCTTCTGTTAGGTGTCTCTGACTACAGATAGAGAAAATGCGGCATAGAAAGGGTAAGGAAGAACCGAGTTTCTATTTGGGTATCGAATAAGCACATCTTTGCTTGACTGGCGTTGACAGATCATTATAGTCATGCTTACTTCTTAATCCCAAGAGAAAATATGTTTAAATTGTTCTTGAATTTCCTAGCTGGAACCAGGACTACTCAAATTTATACTGACACTGATAGAGGATCCTAGGCAGGATTAAAAG